>OX465098.1:61871547-61941547 GCA_949987625.1 Chalcis sispes
CCATCCGTCCCTCCCCTTTTCTCGGCCGTCCTTCGCTGCGGACGGACGTGTCGCCTCGTGCGCGCAACGATACGTACACGTATCTCTCTCTCTCTCTCTCTCTCTCTCTCCTTTTCTGTGTGTGTGTATGCGCTCGTTCACTCGCAAACGCATAGGCGTCGACTGCCTCGGGGCTTGCTATACGACTCTTTCTATCTCTCTTCTCTCTCTCTCTCTCTCTCTCTCTCACTTGTGCTCGCGCGTGAGCGCTTGAATGTACGACCGCGGGGTGACTGGATAATGTCGCCTCGATTCCGTGCTGCTATATGTTTGTGCATCGTTTATATCGTCGAATATAGGCTTGCCGATGCGTCGACGCGATTCTTTTGCCCCTCTCGTTGGATATTTATACCGTGATTTTTTGCCGATTTTTATTTTTTAGTTTTATTCCTTTGAGATAGACCGTTATGTTGGTTAACCCTTTAAATTCGCCGAAATTTTGAAAATTACTATGCCGCTGTGCGTTTGGTTCAAAATTATTTTTCTACATTACTAATTATCAATCGTTTGATCGAAATATTCTCTCTCTCTCTTGAAAAAAGGAAAAAAAATAGGACATAATTTTTCGACTAAAAACGAAGTTAATCTTATCTCCATATTTTTTGACGTTCGATTTTCTTATCAAATAGAGCCTTTAAGATAGTCCTTGCGTGGAATGTATAAACGACGAAAACAAGAGGTTAGACAAAATTAAGCAATGACGTTTAAACAAAAATTGTTAATAATGAATAAATTAAAAAAAAAATTTATTCCCGACATTATTTATTATAAGAATTTCAAATACAGAATGAAAAAAATTATAGAGAACGATTTTTTATATTTTTATAGTATAAAATTGAGGAAATAATAAAATGGTTATTAAGGCAGAATTGCAAAATATTATCTAAATAAAATGAAAATAAACAAAAGCATTCATACTTTTGTCGCAACATTTTCATTTAAATATTCTAAAATTTTTGTGTCAAGGCGTCCATATGTTACGCTCTTACGTGCAAGGATTACCGCAACGTCATTCCTTCTTCATCGCGAAACAATAAAATTTATAACAATTTCCCCCTTCCTACAATTTCTCCTCTTTTCCTCTTTATCAAAAAAAGTAAAAGGTCAATCACCGCAATTTGTCACGAGTAGCCCATCGGCCGTCTCGTGATTTTCAATAAACCTTACGCAATAATTACTCTAGCGATTTAATAAATACAATCCGCACGTGCGAATAATTCTGCTTGACCCACCGCAACATGTGCATGTTGTTGTACAAAAGCTCTCCCCTCCCTTTCTCGCTCGACTTTATCGTCAAGCTTATCGACTGTCGAGTCACTTGTTTAACGCAAAATTCGATACGTTTCACAATCGAGCTGAACGATGAATACAAAACTACGAACGGTACTACGCAATTACACTTTAAATATCTTTACACGTGGGAGTTTGAAAAAAGAGAGAGAACGTAAAAAAGAAAGAAACTGTGTGTAAACCGCGCGCATACCACCAAAAAATTAACGTTCCCACTCCCACGCACTCTTCCTGCGCGTAAGCACGTTTTGTCAGAATATATAAAAAAAGTAAAGGAATAAAAAGATTGTCGCTTAAGTTAGTTACGGTGTGTACCTGTATGCACGTATGTGTGTGTGTGTGTGTGTGTGTCATTGTCGCGTGTGCGTCGTTTTAAATGCCTGTGTTACCTTCCTCCCTTTTTTTCTCTTTCTCTATTCTATCGAGCTCTCCTAGAGAGCCTAGCGGCCTAGGAAACGAGTGAGAGAGAGAGAGAGTCGTGCTCGAGGACAAATGTTACTCGCGAGGAGTACCGTAACAGGTGAGCGAGCCTCTCTTTCTCTCTTTCTCTCTCTCTCTTCATCTTGCACCTGCGCCAGGCTTTTTTCCTGCTCGCTCGCGGTGTGTGTATGTTGTTGCGACGCTGGTTCTCTCTCTCTCTCTCTCTTTTTCTTTCCTTTGCCATTGCGTATAACGCAACCCTATATCGATGTACTATGTGTACATATAGATTTTCTCTCTTTCGCCTTACCGATTCTCTCTTTATTGCACTTGTGAATGGAAAGCGAAGTGTTTGAGTGTTTTTTTTTTCTCTTTTTGTAAGTGTGGAGGGGGGGACAGTTATTCTTTTATTCATTTCGACCGAACAGTTGGGAGTTAAATTTTGGTTTTCGTGAGATGGTTCACGAGGTGTTTCGATGTGAATACTGGATCGATTTCATCGATACTTTGAGGATTTTTCAATATTGAATTTTATGGGAGGTTATATTTGGGTAAATAATTTAGATGTAGAAAGAATTGTTTATTGCACATTCTTTTCCTTGAAAATAAATATTAAATAGATTTCTAGAAATGTCTGAAAATAGCGCTTTCTATAAAACAGTATTCTCGATTAGTTTTTCTATTATTAATAAAAAGAATAAATCTTCAAATTTAAATTAATTTAAACTCGAAAACATCTATAATAATGTATTTCTCACGCATTAATCAGTCGTACGCAATAAAATTTTTTTTTATCGCCGGAGGAAAATCGTTTGCTTTTAAAAACAATATCTCGAAATGAATAACACTTGTACAAATAAAAAAGAAAGTCTCGCACGCGTGCTATAGTAACTTAATAAAACCCGCATTCGCGTTAATAAAGCAAAATAACTAGACAAAACTATATAATTCGTTGTTATGATATTCTCGCGTTATCATCCGCAACTGTTACACCTATCGACTAACGAAGCGAATGAAAAAAAAAAGAATAAAAAAAAAAAAAATAATAATAATAATAATAATACAAGGAAAAATAAAAAGAAAATATATAATTAATTTTGAATTTAAAACTGCTTCATCAAATACATTTACTTCAATAAAAACACTGACTATCGTTGTATTACATTAACCGAAGTAACCGATCGGACGGTAACCCAAACCTAACCAACTTTTTTCTCCCTCGTATTCTAGCCACAATTTTACACTCGCTGGCCTTCTCTCGATTTTTTATTTTTCCTTCGTCGAGTATCGTTCGCGTATTTTTTCACCCGCTGACTTCGTACGATGCGCGAGTATACGCGTTGATTACGAATCGTAGAGCGATTGATTGCGAGCGTTGATTTTTATTTCTTCTCTCTCTCTCTCTCTCTCTCTTTCTCTCTTTCTCTCTTTCTCTGTTTTTCTCTCTCTATTTTTTTGTCTTCGTCGCTACAGTCTTTGATCGATTGTGCGTCGATGCGAGGATGACAAGTGGAAAGAAAAGAAACGTTTTCTTTTTTTTTATTCTCCTTTCGCCTTTGGTTATTAACAATCGATGAAAAAATTGAAGCGAAATGTTTTAACGATGATAGATTTTTCTTTACTTTTTAATTTAATAAACTTCTCTTAATAAAATCAATTTTTTCGTCTCGATTATTTAAAGCGTTAATCGGTATGATAAATTATCGAGAAGAATTTTTTTTTAACGTTTTCATATTCGAAAACATAAATCGCGCCATGGAATGGAAAAAAATTATATATATCGAGTGGAAAGTTTCGACATCTACGGTAAAAAAAAAAAAAGTATAAAAAAAAAGTATTTATCGAATATTCAAATACGCGACGAGCGCACATTATAATATGCTGACGAGTATATAGATCCTGACTTTTTTTTTATTCATAAATTATCTAACGAGAAAAACGACGAGAGACCGCGATAACAGTTGGCTTTCTTATCTTTAACCCGCACAGTGGCGAGGGTTCCGCTTCTCGACAAGGACTCGTAGTTGTTACCGCGCCGTTCGACTGGAAATTTTTAAACTTTTTAAAATTTTTTTTTTCTTTTTTACATAAACGGGTAAAAAAAAATCCACAATACGAATAAAATATACATATAAAATATACAAAAAATATCGTATAACAACGGCGCAACTTAAGTAATGGCGATATGCAAAATATTTTTTAATCGTTAGAAACTGAATTTCAATCTTGTTGCATCAAATCTCTATCATTTGCACAAGTTAAAGCTATACAGATTTTAAGATCATCAGCGAATAACAAAAATTTACAATTTTTAGAATAAACAATATTAATAAAAATCAAAAACAATGGTGGTTCCGAGTGTGACCCCTGTTGAAACCTTATCTAATGAAACCTTAATTTTTTTAGATAAATAATTTTTAAATTTGACTTTTTTTGAATTCAATTTTATAGATAAGAGTTAAACCAATTTAATACTGGGCCCTTGATCCCAAAGCTTTCAAGTTTTCTCAACAATAGTAAAATATTTAAAGTATCAAAAGCTCTAGTGAAGTCGGTATAAAAATGGAATCAACCGTTAAACCATTATTAACATTATTAACAATCTAATTAAAATAAGTACATAAATTCTTTGATATTGAACGTCCCTTAAAAAATCCATACTGGTTATTAACTATGTAACGACCAACATGCTCAACAAGTTTTTCAGTAACCATATAATAAAAAATTTTACAAAAAACAGAATACTTCGAGATAAGTCTATAATTGTTTACATTTGCAACATCTCCGCTTTTTTGCAATGGAGTAATGTAACCAATCTTCCACTGATTTGTAAAAACGCCAATTTTGAAAAATTTTACTATATCAATTAATTTATACCCTTTTTTTTTCTTCCAAGGTTAAAAGATAACGTGTGTATATTTTTTTTTCTTTGATTGAAATTTTTAAGAAGAAAATTTGTTTGTTCTTTTTTTTTTTATTAGTGCATGTGTAAAAAATAATATAATTTTATAGTATAGGATTATGCAAGATAAATAAACAGTTACTATTAAAAATATCTTATCAGATTTTAATTACTATGTAGTCAATGATACCTTATAGTTACAATTTTGTCTTTAATAAATCTTGAGTCAACATTATTTTTTAAGCCTTTATCATATCGTAATTACTTTTAAAATCCAATAATTTTTATTTGAATTATTCTACCAGTCAATAAAATTTAAACTTAAAAATTTTCAATAATTTTCATTTCAAAACAAACAGTATTTAATCCTACTGAAAAAAAGAATCTCCGAACAGTCGTAATCTAGAATCTTTCTACATTTCTCAAAAAATCCCAAAGCACTTCTTGACTCCCTCTCTTTTCTCTCATTCTTATCGGCATCTCGCAAGCTTCCACATACCGCACAAGTTTACTAACACACGCGTAACGATCAAGTCATACGCGTGCGTTGATTGCGATTACTCACATACGTGTGTGTATGCGCGTGGAGTTCGCGATACGCTGCGGGCGATAGGTCGAAAAACGTCGCGGCGTAGTATATAAATCGAAAGAGCGAGAGAGAGAGAGAGAGAGAGAGAGAGAGAGAGAGAGAGAGAAAGAGAGAAGGCAACAACGTATATATTCCCCGTGGGCTATTTCCGTCTCTCCCTCCGAATGTGTCCGCGTTAGTGTGTATGTGTGTGCGACTACACTTGGTCATCATCGTCGCGTCCTCCCTCTCCCGTTGTGTGTGAATTTACATGCGGCTTCCTGCGGGCACACGCTTGTTGAGAAAGAGAGAGAGACACGGAGAGAGAGAGATATACTCGCCGTGACGATGTTTATCGCGGACGGGGTTGCGCGCTTATTATGGTGGTTGCGGGTGGTAAAGAAGAACGAAAGTTGGAGGAAGAGAGCATGTATAAACGTCTATGTATATGTATGAAAGGCAAGGAAATGGGAATGAATACACAACGGTAGCGCGGCGCGAAGGGGAAAAGTGGAGCAGAGAGAATTATGGGGGAGCGAGAAAAACGCGCGGCGCCGCCGAAGAAGCGGGCTTATGTGCGTTTATGTATATCACTCGCTATTATTATTGTTAGTATCGTTGCTTCTCAATCTTGTGTGTGTGTGTATTCTGGACGTGCCTCGAGTTTTCTTTCGGCGCTTGGATATGGAAAATGTATCGAGCGGGAAAGAAGATGTGGGTTAGGGTGGTTTATGGGGCTACGCGACATTTTAATCGACGCACGGCTTTTAAATGGATACGGGGCGCTTCTGTTTCTTTTTTCATTAAGTATCGCGAAGATTGCCCGCAGGATAAGAATATACACGTTTTGTCGGGTGAGTCGAAGAGATTTCACGGCTTGTATTGATTATTTTTAGGCTGCTAATGGTGTATTATTTTCAATATGGATATCGAATGTTTTCTCAACGTTGGAAATATTACACAAGTGCGTGGATTACTTTAGTTTGGCACAGTTTCAAGTGTTATCGGGACTTTAATTTGTTATTTATTAATTTATAAAAGAGAAAGTAAAAGAATGTTTATTTGTTTAATAAAATGTTTGACGTGTCTTGTTTCAAGAGTTCTTATTTTATTGTTGCTCTTTTTGATTTTGAAAAATTGCCACCTTTAATGCAAACAAAATACCAATCTTAAAAAATATATAGTGAGACTTTTCGTATCGTGTCGTTTACGTATATAAAAAAATTAAACGAGTCAACTTACTAAAAACTTCTTTTAAATTCGAAATTCTATCACACGTTTAACAGATTTAGCGCAAATAATTTAGAATATTTTACCAACACATTACGTTAATTATTCTGATAGTATCGCTCTAAAAAAAAAAAAAAAAAAGAAAAAAAAAAAATACAGATTAAACGATAATTAATAATTAATTTATCATTTCCTTCGAGCGCTTTTAATCCAATGCATATATGTAAGAGTATAATGTTTTACACTCGACAAAATCTAAAAACAAGGCAATAATACCCGCGAAGCACCTGCATCCACATCAAACAAAGTGAAAACAAAAAAAGTAAAAAAAAAAATCACGCGCAAGTAACTTTTCCCCGATCTCTTTCAAATAAACACATACCCCACACGTTATATAGTATATATGTACCGCTTGGGAAAATATACATATCGGTTGGTTTAGTCGCTGTAAACGTCGCGTGGGAGAAAGGGAGAAACTTGGGGTGGTGTCTCTTGAAGCGCGAACGATGTGTGTGTGTGTGTGTGTGGGTGAACCGAGCACTGAAATTTCTCACAGATTTTTTTTTTTTTTTTTTTTTCTCTTGTTTTATTTTTCGGCATTATTTTAGCGTTAATAGCCCGTCGCGATTTTAATACAACGAGGGTGAGCGAACGTCGTCGCGTGAACGCGCGGGACACACTTATTTCGCTCGGCTTGGCTTTTAGGTTGTAATTATAAAAATGTGATTTTGCGTATGAAATTGTACATTTGTACGAGGAGGGAGCGCGAGAACGAGGATGTGTATGAGGTCGCGTAACGGAAGCGTTTCTATGCGATTGTCGAGAATTGATAAATAATTGTTGTAGATTTTTGATGGGCGAGTGAAAAAACTTTTCTCAATTTCGGTACAAGAATTTTTATGATGCATGTTAATATAATCATTGCAAAGTTTAACGAAGCTTACGTACGGTTGCCTACGTTTATCTTTGTATATTAACAATCGTAATATGCACGAATTTAATACAAAAATTTTTTTATTTATAATAGCTACAATAAAAACTACCTTACGCATAGTAATTGAATAATATTTAAGTTTATGTAAATTTAATAGTTATTTATATAAACTCAATAACAACAATACATTCGTCGTTAAGCAAAATAAGGCAATTTAATGCAATCATTCAATTCTTACGCAACTTCATAATTCCCTCGTACAATATCTTCGGCTTTGATGCAATACGTCGCGGCGCTGCTTCATTCGAACGGGACAAAAAAAGAAAAGAGAAATACAGGCTCTGCAACGCCGACGTCGACATAAAAAACAATCACACTCGAGTCGGCAAAGTGTTTACGGCCTAAAAAATCATCATTCGACGTAAAGCTTTATACATCCCGTAAAGGATTGCTGCGATAAACAAGCCTTAAAAAAAAAAAAAAAAAAAAAAAAAGTAGTAAAAAAGCAAGGATGCGATAAACTTCGTTCTCTCGGCAGTATACGCAACCATCGGAGTAAAAAATAAAGAGAGAAAGCTTTTTCGAAAAGAGGCAGCTAAAGCTCGACGATTAAAACCAAACGCATTGTAGAAAAAATCGAGTCCCGGTTGTACATATAAACAAAAAGAGAATTAAAAGTCGCGTATTAAAAGCCAGAGAGTTCGGCTGGCTTTTCAACCGGGAAAAATCGAAGAGAGCTGAGGGAAAGATTATACGTATATGTACGTATAGGTGTATTACAACTGGGCGCACGCGTGTAAAGCGTAAGCTTAGGTTATCGCGCGCGTCTCTCTCTCTCTCTCTCTCTTTCGCTCGCGTGAATTTATGCGGGTACTACATTAGTCACGGCACGCTCTCTTGACGAAAGCCTCAACGACGACGACGACGACGACGAAGGGCTACAATTAAACGAAGCTTCGCCTCTCTTACTCCCCGTCGTCGTGCCTTGAATGAATCACACGTACGCGCACACATGTATATACAACGTCGCGTTTCTTCGTCCTCCTTTTCCCTCTTTATTGGGCTTATTTTATTTTACGCGTTTGCTCTCTCTCTCTCTCTCTCTCTCCTCTCCGTCTTTTTCTCCCTTTTTTCTCTCTCCCTCTCCTCACCCCGGCCCCCTTTCACGCGCGCCTTTCTTTTTTTCTTTTCTGTTTTGTTGCTGTTACACGCTGACGTCGGGGGGCTCGTTAAATATTGTATACTCGTTAGTTTTATTTCATGTTTTATATGGGTCATATGGGTTTTATGCTTTTTTATGTCGTTGAAGTGTCCCGTGAATGCTGATTGAAGCTAATCGAGGGGAGAATAACTTTGTCGAAATTTCTACGATGGTTTATCATTGGATTGTTGTTTTTTGTATCTTTTTTGGTATTGATTTTTTTTTTTTTTTTTTTTTGATACGTTGCTGATTGGATTTACCCTTTTCAATTTATAAATTTACATTTATTCATTTCTCTTTCAAAATTACAATATTTACAAATATGCGATATTAAAAATTCTATCTTTAATAATAATTCAATTATTATCAACCCTTTAAAATTAATCAATAAACAAACACAGATATACTTACTCTAAAAAATCAGCTTTTCGCAACATCAGCTTTGAATCATTAAAAAAAAAAACAATAGCTCGCGCGCGTTATCGATTCGAAAAAGACTCGTGACTAATTAAAAAAAAAAAGGAAAAAAAGAACAAAAAAAATATTAAGTAATAAACATTCATACGCGGTCGCGAATGAATCACGACCACACCGTCGACGATTTTCGCTCTTGTGCGCGCGAGCGTGTTCGTGAAAACGGTGACGCGGAAGAGAGAGAAAGATATGCGGCGCATCGTCAGCGAAACGTTCGTACAAAAAAAAAAAAAAAAAAAAAAAGAAACCGACAAAAAAAACGAAAGTGTCGATCCGTCAAATAAAAATAAAAATACAAAAAAAAAATAAAAAATAAAAAAAACAAGCCGAGCTGCCTGCAACTCAACGCGCGACAGCTTGGGGTTTAAACGAAACCGTGAACGCGCGAGACTCGGTAAATCAAGATGAGAAAGAGGAGCATATGCGTTCGTATGCGCGATGGATGGTTTCCGATTGGCACGTGTGTGTATCGATTTCGCGTCGGACCTCGCGCGTGAATGCGTGAGAAGTGGCGGGGAGTTGGAGAATAGGATGAGGGAGGAAGAGAGAGAGAGAAAGAGAGAGAGGACAGATGATGCGGGATGACGCTAAGGGTTTTAATGGATCGTTTTCGTGGGGGCGTTTTTCGTCGATTGGGTGAACATTGTTAATGAAAAAAATTTTTTGGATTTTCATTGGAGCAAAAATATATAAATGAAAATAGTTAGTTGGTCAAAGCGTCATTTATCGCAGTAGTCCACCCACGCGTACGCAAAAAGCCACGAATAGCCGTAATATGGTAATTCGTTCGACTGACTCTTCGTACGATTCGAGCATTAGACTTTTACGAGCGGTGGTTTGTTCATTTCGTCGACGATTTTTTTCCTTTTTAGATTTATCTAATGTATTTTTGTTTTGTTTTCCGAGGAATAAATAAGTTATTTTTTTATGCCAAAACTCACTTTTGTAAAATATATTTGATTTTTTTCGGCTATCGTTTCGTCATGTAAACTTTATCGATTATAATGGTTTAATGTATTTATTAGAATAAAAGCAAAGAATAAATTCTTATTGGGTAAAATTTATTCATTTTTTTGTATTGATAGCCGATCATCATCGTCATCATTATAATGTTATTAAACTTAAAAATAAAAACAACTCGAAGTAATCTTTCACGGCAATCAATTACATTTAGATTTATTTCGTATTATACGAACAAGTTTAACTGTAATCTCCAATCTAAGCACCAATAATATTTTTCACATTAAAAACACAACTTATCAGTAATGTTATGCAACAAGGATTCTCTCTTTCTCTCCGTTGAGTTTTAAACAAGCGAGCGATTTGACGCTCTCAAATATTCGAACTTTGAAATAAGACGTGCCGCTGGCGCTCCAACTTTTCCAATGCTAAATAATCCGATTACGCAATTTGCCGCATCGCGTTAAATCGAATGAAAAATATTGAAAAATTTTTACTCGTTAATCCGTTCTACCTCGAAAATTAGACAAATTTCGTCGGTGTACGTTTAATAAGAAAAAATTTTCCTTTAATATTCATCACAAATAAATAACTAACTAATTTGCGTTATAAATAATTTAATTGATATTTCGTAAATTAATTTGAAATTTCACTTGTTTTATTTTTACATAATACTTATTATGTTCATCAATTGGTAATATTAAATATTCCATAATTAAAAACAATTCATTGATTATTATTATATCTCTTATTAATTTTTGTAATAAATTTAAATGTTTTTATTTTTGTTACAGGTGAGTTAATGACAATGACATCGAAATTAAATCTTCTACATTACGTAAGTCATTAAAAATTCACAATAAAAACATTAATAAGAAAATGTAAAATAAAATTTTTTAATCTATACAATCCTTAAAGCTTATTAAAAGTGAAAATCACACTTAAAATATTATTGCGAAAGAGAATGTAAATGTCGTCGACATATCGCACTCGCATGTGTGCGTTTCTTCCAGTCGATCAAAAATCCACACTTCAGATTAATATCTGTGAACGTAAGACACAAATACAGAGATACAAGTGCGCTCAAGAACAAATTCTCGTACACTGCAACATCGCGGCATCTCTTCGAGTCGCGATAAGCCGTCCGGGCACTCCCGATAAAACGCGCGAGCGAAAGAAAAAAAGGAAGAACGCGGTTGCTGCTGCTGCTGCTGAATTGACGCGCTTGCGGGAAAGATAAAGAGAGGGGAAGAAAACGAGACGGTTGATACTTATATTTGAGAAAAAAAAAAAAAAAAAAAAAGAGAGAGAGAAAAGAAAAATAATAACGGACCGATGAAAAGTTGTACACATAACTGGAGAATGACGATCGAAATATTCCTTATATCAAATTTTATCTCCCTCTCGCTCAACGTACGCAAGAGAGAGAAAAAGAACTTTTGCCCTCTGAAAATAAACGCGTTATCTCGCGAGCTAGAATCCACGACGGCGACGGCTCATACTCGCGACGAGTGTTATCTCGTCAACTATCGTGTGTGTACCCGTATCCGTGTGTATATATATATATATATATTTGTATATGTATACGTATGTGTATAATACGCGCGAAGAGAATCTTTCGTAACAGAAGAGCGATTCCTGCGGCGGGTATAGGAGAGGAGGACGCATATACTTACACAAGCGACGCTGTATCCTACGACGATGTGTATACATGTGTAACGAACACATGTCACTTTCGTTGATATTTTTTTCCGAGTGGAATTTTACGTTTGCGTCCCTTTCCCCACCCTCTCCTCTTCTTTCCAATGCCCACCTCGATCGACGTCTCTCCTCCTGTGCGCTCATAAACACGCGCGCGATCCGTGTATTCAACACTTGTGCCTCCGCATCTCTCTCTCTCTCTCTCTCTCTCTCTGACGTAAGGCGTATTAATCGAGCGTCTGTTGAAATTCGTATACACAGGGAAGAAAAGATGCCTCGAAGGAGAGGTTTTGATTCGTTACGTTAACTTTCGTGTTTTTCTGCAACCGTGTCTTTTTTTTCTTTTTTCTTTTTTTTTTAAAGATCGGGTATGATTAGGGAAGATTACGTAGCTCTAAGTTATTTTGGATAAATTATGACAAGTATCGAGATAATGAAACTTGTAAATTTCGTGAAGATTTCATAAACGTTATTCAAACGATTTTTCTTCGAATACATCGAATGGCTAAGGCATTTGTGTACACATAATGTATGTGTCAGAGTATGCAAATAATAGATTTTTAAATAAAAACAGTATATCGAGTCCTCTTAACCGAACAATAGAAAAGCTATCTAGATTTGTCGCTTTCCGGTTGCTTACTATCTGAAACCGGCGATTACATTCCAAGTAGTTTTACCGGTCATTAGCTGATAAAAAGTCATTGAGTCCGGATTGCTTTTCGAAGCAACGTTAATGGCCGAGTACTGGACGCGTAAATAACTGTTAAAACTTTGCAACGATTGCCGCTGAAAAACTGGTTTGAGATTTAACTTGCAAGCACAAGAGATTGCGCAATATCGATGCACGAGTCTCTCCGAACAATTACTCAATCGACTATTTTTGACGATAATTATGATTAATTTACCCAAATTACGCTTGAAAAAACTTCATTATTTATAAAACGGTAAAATTTTAAATGACTTCCATAAGAAATGAATATTAAAAAATGATTTCACGTATTTGTAAATTCGCATTATGGTTATAGTGACAAATGTAAGCGCGTTTAACATAACATTACTGTACGCGAGCAGCGAAGAAACCGCAAGGAAAATATGGCGCACATATAAATAAACCAACAAAATAAAAGACACGCATAATATGCCGTGAGGTAAAATGGAGAAAGCAACGAACGCGCTTAAATACTCTTCTCCGAACGACCACTTAAGCATTGAAAGAAAGAAAGAAAAATGTCAAAGCCGCTCGTGGGTTTAAAAAACCTCGTTCTCCTCCTTACGCCAAAACGAAACTTAGCGCGAAGTCTTAGAAAAAACAAAACAAAAAAACGTTCAAAGAAAACAAAACTCGCGCGCCTCGCGCAATTTGAAAGGATCGTCAATCGCCGGCGCTGGACATTTGCATCGTCGAACGAAAGGGGACTAACGCGTTGAGCAATATATGTTTATACGCCCGAGCGTATGAAAAAAGGTCAGACCGAACGTGACGCGACGTTAAAGAGAGCTCGAGAAGAGTAACGTTTTTCCTTTATTTCCTTCGCTGAGGAAATTCGCGCGTGCTCTTATGCATCGCGATAAGACGCTGAGAAACAGAGGGGGCGTACTTGTATACACGTATTTACATATATATATATATATATATATATACGCGATAATAAAAGTCGAATAGTTGCTGCTTTTCTCGCTAACTTGTTTTTTTCCTTTCCTTATATTTCGTTATGGATAAAAGATGGAGATTTGTGACTTTTATACGCAGTACTTTTGTCGTCAAGGTATATACTAGTTATATATAGTATAGTACATATATGTATGTGCACGCGTAGCTTTGTTTTCGTCTAATTGGATTGTAAAGTCGCTAAGGTGTTTCGTTCGAGTTCGTTGGTTTACGAGAGAGAGAGAAAGAAAGAAAGAAAGAAAGAAAGAAAGAAAGAAAGAAAGAAAGAAAGAAAGAAAGAAAGAAAGAAAGAAAGAAAGAAAGAGAGAAAGACTTTTAGATGGGAAAAGGTTAATGAAAAGCCGTGGATGAATGGTTCCGCGCTGAATTTTAAATGACGCGACGATTGCGTGCAAAATTGTTTTCATTTTTTTTAACCTCGAATCTTAATACCAACCTCGAATCGTAAAACTTCGTTTTACGCATAGCCATATTGTGCCTCTTAATTTCATGATTACGCTTTATTATGATAAAAATAAAAATTTTTCAACAAGAGTTTTTACGATTAATTAAAACATTTTTAAGAATAAGGAATGCTTATCAATTGATTAGACAGGATATGAGTAAGTTATATCAATAATCATTTAACAGATAAAACATATAACGAATATAACTCTTAAGCACTTGTACAAACCGAGTTATTTTTATTTGGTCGTTTCGTGTATAAGTCTACCAAATAACTCATTAAAAGGCAACCTATAGATTTTCAATACACGACGAATAAGTACGCATTAGTAAAGCTTAATAATTTCTACGTCAGAATAGCACCCCGGCAATCTCGCGGACTTTTACAAGCGCATAAAATCGATTCGTTTGATACCGCAGTTAAAAAAAAAAAAAAAAAAAAAGAAGAAAAATCGTCAATATGTACGCGTTATGTTTCCTTTCAGATAAAAACTTATATACGTTTATACACTGGTTACCTATTTTTTTTTTTTTTTCTTCTTTCCGAAGTACATATCGCACCGTTTAATTTCGTTTTATTTTTCGCGTTTAATAAAGAAAAGGGGAAAATTTTTTTTTTTCTCTTTCTTGTTTTACGATCTTTTATTGTGTACTTAGTTTCTTATCGCATCGAAAACGTTAAGGAATTCACGTTTTCTCTCACGGCACTTAAGAAAATAATAAACACCGATTTCGATTGACTCGATCGATTGTATTTTACATTTGATCGTTGAAATTATAACGCCGTAGTGTCGTATCAACTTCGAATAAAAAAAGATGTGTTTATAGTAAAATTATTCAGTGATTTTTGTGATTTTTTTTTTTTAAATTGTTTATATAAATATATATAAAAAAAAAAATATATATATATATATATATATATATATATATATATATATATATATATATATCTTTAAGAAGATTGAAAATTTTATTTTTATCTTGAAACAAAATTATTTTTAATCAATGTACAATACTAACTTATTCAACTTAAAAAATATACTCACAAGTTAATACACCGTTAAGTTTTTGTTTTCTTTAATTCGCGTAAAATCTAAAATTAAATTAAGCAAATCAAAATAAATATCTAAAAAAGAGTGTTTGCCTAACGGCCATTTACGAAACATTAAATTTTAAATTCTCGTTCGCAATATTTTCAAAGCGGTAATTTAGACGTTAACATTATTCATTTACATTTCCAGCTAAACGTCCAGAGTACATATTTAAATAACATACCTTGACCGCATCGTGGAGGAGGAAAAGGCCCGTTTGCCTTACTAATGGCGTTGCGCCGTTCAAGGAAGACCCTCGGCTCCTTACTTTCACCCTTCTAACGGTATTCCTATGTCTCTTTCTCTCTTTCTCTCTCTCTCTCTCTCTCACACAACCCTCGTACACATTTCGCATACTTTTTCGCTCGGCGATGCGAACTTTCTCTTCGCTTTATTATTTCACCCAGTAAATAAGTAAACTTCGCAGTAGATATTGCAAAAAAATGCATCTTTATCCAAATATTTGAAATTTTGTTAACAATTTACATGAAAGGAAAAATATTGAGACTTTTTGAAAAATAAAAAAAAAAAAGGGTTAAAACATTCTCAAAAACCAACAAAATTTCAGCAAAGAATCTCTCGTTTATCCGCGAACTCGTGTGCCCAGAGAGATACGAGTACATAAACCGTAAACGGTATCGGAGCATCGCCGAGTGATCGGTATAAAAACTCGTTTGCCAAGACTTCCGCACATATATCCCGTTATCGAGGGTCAGAGAGAGAAAGAGAGCTACGTCGAACTATATATTCAGCCAAAGGGGCGGATTCTGGAATATTCCCGAAGTATTTATATCCTTTGCGGCTTACGACGCGCTGCATGTATAAGCGTCGCACGGGAGCTCCGTCTCGGTTATTCGGTATGTATATACCGGATCACGTACGCGTCAGGCGCCCGAGTATTATAATACGAACGAGAAAGAGAGAGAGAGAGAGAGAGAGAGAGAGAGAGAGAGAGAGAGAGAAAAGATGGTGCGCCGCAGGGGGGAAAGTCGTATGGATATATATGTATATAGGTATGTTTGGCGCATGTATTATAATCGCTCGCGCGATGCCGCAGACGAAGAAGACACGAGGTCGAAACGTTGGGTACGACGAAAGGTCGAAGGTCGATTTACGAGAATGTACGGTAGTCCCTCTCTCTCTCTCTCTTAATCTCTCTGTTTTCGCCCCGAAATCGATTTTTTTTCGTTCCGCCATGTATACTTATTGATCGATCGAAACGTTTAACATATTTTACGAATATTTTTTTCGTTCGAGCTATCAGTACGCGAGATTCCTTTTATTGTTCGTATCTTTTTTTTTTTTCTTTTATTAGGCGAACGTGACACAAGGTGCACGAATAAAACGAAGAGATAAAAGGTGTACGCGCGATTACGCCATTGTCTGGAATAACGCTAAAGTTTCTGGGTTGCGTTATGAGTCGCGCGTTTTCGGGTCACGGCGACGTTGAATCCTTTTACGGTTCCTGTATATGTAACAACCACGAAAATACAACATATTTTTGCTCGGATTATGTTGCTCGTTCACACGGATCATGACGATCGAGATATTTTTACATTTCGTAAATTAAATGTAATATTATTTCTAGAGATTTCGTTGAAATTAAAATGCGAAAATTCTCTCGGTTAAAGAAAAGAAAATCAATTAGTGTAATAAATGAGAAATTATTTATTATTCGACTGATGTGAGAGTAAATTATAACTTGTTTACCAACGCATAACGAGCATAACTTAGTAGGATATAACTCACGCGTAGATTTTGAATCATTGAGTAGAGCTTGGTTATCTTTTAAAAAGAAATCGTGAAAAGAAAAAGAATAAATAAAAAATCAAATGTAAACTAATGAGAAAAAAAAATTCGAAAGAATACATGTAACTTAACGTGTTCGATAAAAAAGCGTGCGAGTAAAAGTTGCAACTATTCCGAGTAAGTCATAGTCACATATATCACTTTGTTCAAAAGAAAAAAAAAAATTAATAAAAAAAAAAAAAAAAAAAAAAAAAGAAAAAACAAGGAATTCAAGTAAAAGAAACACGTCGAATGTATACCAACACAAAATATACGTGAGACAGTAAGCGAATGTGACGAAAAACTCGTAAAAAATAAACTTGTGCAACTTGCGCGTATAGTGTCGCGTGGAAAAAGGACAACGCGTATCGTCACAGGAGAGACTCGCTGCGAGTAAAAGAAGAAAAAAAAAAAAATGAAAAAAAATGAAAGAAAGAAAAAAAAAGAAAAAAAAAAAAAAAGAAAAACACGCGCGTCATGTAGTTTACGTACGGGGTGAAGGCGACGCCACTGAGCGGCTTACACCATCGCGCGCGTTCTCGCACACACGTGCATATATAGTACGTGCAATCGAGTGTCGCACACCGAGGAAAGAGAGAGAAAGAGATAGGGCGCAATCGTCATCGTCGTGTCTCTCACACACACATGCGCGCGTGCGCATACGTGAGAGGGGCTGCGCATTTAATATTTTTTCTCTTTGTGCGCGCGCTCCTTTTTTCTTTCTACTCTGACTCTTCGTCCTCCTCTCCGTCTTTGTCCGTGCGACGAGGGTGTCGGCAAGAGGGCGGAGGTAGAAGCGGAGAGAAGACGCAGAGGAGAAGAAGGAGGAGGAGAATTCGAGAGGGGAAGTTGAGAGGACCGAGTTGTGTGAGTGGTTGAGTGACTCGCTGTTGGACTTGTGCCGACTCTCCTTTCCCACGTATATGTGTTTATGTATGTGTGTGTATGCTTTACACGCGTCAGTGCGAGTCAAAATGCGGTTTTTTTTTTTGTGCTGACCGAGTGAGAAAGAGAGGAAGAGAGAGAGAGAGAGAGAGAGAGAGAGAGAGCGAGAGAGAGAGGCGAATTTGTCCAGTGGCATTTTGTATGCTTCATGGGTGATTGTGAAATGAATCGTTTAATTGCTCAACGACACTTTTTTTTACCGGTTTGTCGAACACACATAAGGTAAAATAATTGTTTTACAACAAAGATTTTTTTGACTAAATTTATACTTTTATGTAATTTATCAAAAAAATTAATTTTTAGTTTTAGCCGTAATTTTGTCACACAAAAATTTTGTGTAAAAAAAACTATTTACACTATCCATGATAAAAAATCTTAATAAAATTTCAAAGAAGCCATCTTTTTGCAAGTTTATCATACTCGTAAAAGTTAAGGGGAAAAAAATGATTTTAAAAAAGAAATTCCCGTACGGCAGAGCAGTTTTCGACGTGTCCAGTGGACAATCGTTTCAACGGTGCCCAAAGTCAAGAACAACGTCGACCAAGCACTCATCCCGCCCAAAAATAAACCGTCAGCTCGAAATAAAACTCGAACAAATTCAAAGGACAATACTCGAAGTATATACACGCGCGCACACGTATAGAGAATCGGACGTCGAAAGCGTAAATAAGCCAACTCCTCTCTCTTTCTCTTTCGCGCACGTATAAGCAGAGTGGAGAAATAACGTACACACAAGCGAGAGAGAAAAAAAGCGATAGCAACGCGTAGCTTCGTGTGTCCGGAGGGAGGCCAGACGGACCATAATACACGCGCGGAAGATATTCCGTGTGCACGTGTGTATGTGTGTGCGTGCGAGGAGGAAAACGAGGAGAGTATAGTCGAGAGATAAAGAGGGCGAGCGTGTAAGAGAGAGTGAGAGAGAGTGAGAGAGAGAGAGAGAGAGAGGGGAGGGATGCGCGCGAGGAGGGACGAAATATGCCGACGGCGGCGGCGGGGTGCACTCGACAAGAAGATGGCGACCCTCTCTCATCCGTTCTCTCTCTCTCTCTCTCTCTTCTCTTTCTCTGTCTTTCGCTTTCGCGAATCGCTGAGAGCGAGAGGGAGGAAAGAGGACGAGTGCGTGCCTGCGTGACTCCGCTTTGGGTTGCTTGCTTGCTTGCTTGGTTGAGCGTTTGTATGTGTTTATGCGAGGGGGAAAAGGGAGAACGAAGTAATGAGGGGGATGAGCTATGGTTGGAAGAGAGAGCTTGGAATTGTAATATTTCGTTGTCGAAGAAAGAAAATATTCTACAGAGATTACGAACTTTTAGTAGATTTACATTGTTTTAGTCAATCGCAAGTTTCATTTTATATATTAATTCATTGCCTTAATAAAACCGTTATTAAATGTGTAAAATTAACATAAAATTACATTTACGATTAAAAGTAAAGCTATTACAAAACGGTATAATATAAAAGAAAATTTAAGCAAGCTGCGACAGAAAAGGGCACTGAAATCAAGAAGAACAAGAATTGAGGGTATGTGAGGAAGAACGACTAAAAAATAAAAAAAATAAAAAAAAAAAAAAATGCGAACGAAAGATGCAACGAGAGAAAAATAAAAGAAATCGCGAGAACGATCCAAACGAAGAACGGTGGTTGTTCTCGAGTTTCATTCGATGTCGAAATATTTTCGAGCCGAAACCAATGTTGGAGAGATACTTTAACAACTTTTTCAAGACAAACTCTTTTTCAAAACATTTTCATTTTTGCACTCGCACATACAGCGTGTGCACTTTTATTTTAAACGAATAAATTTTTTAATAAGATTCCTCGCATTATTTTTACCCGTATTATTTATACCCGTATTACCGTACAAAACGCTAATTTATTTTATAACTCGTATCAACGTCAACGAAAAAATAAAAGACATCGTCAACGACGAATGGATCGATGCGTTTAAAGAGCTAAAACAAACAAACAAACAAACAAACAAACAAACATGCTTCGAACATAAAAAAAAAAGAAAAACTTAAATTCCATTAAGAACGGTAATAATCGCAAAAAAGCGCGTGTCTAAATTCATTTACAACGCGAATAATTTTCGCGCGATAATTCGAAACGTTAGCGAATACCGTGTGTACATGTGTGCGTGCGTTAGCTCGTTTAAAAAACGTATGATGCTCTCTCGGCGCTCGATCGCTTCAAAATTACTCCGCGTCCCTCGTGGGTGTACATGCATCGTGTATGCGCGTGTGTGCATGTGCGTGAGCGTGTACCGATCAGTGGTGGTAAAATATTTATCAGAGCGTGCGATTCATCCTAGGCAAACAATGGTGCATTGTAATTCATTTCTATGTAACGTGCTTTATTTTCCTCTATCCCTCTATCTTTCTTTCTTTACCTCTCCCCCCTCCCTCTCTCTCTCTCTCTCTCTCTCTCTCTCTCTTTTACTCTTTCGTTCAACACTCAAAAGTTCTATTATATACATATGCATGTATATATTTCGTAACTGGATATAATGCAGTAACAAAACTGTATACGGCAACGTCTGTGCATTCAAAATTCGTTAATGTTGTACTTAAATTGGATATGTTTATTTATTAATGTGCTAGAGCTTTATTTTATGTATTTTCTATTGTTCGGTATTACATTTCATTAAAATCACAAATTATATTTTAAAATGTAAATAAATTGTTTTTTTCGGCCATTTTATTACTTTTTTTTTTTTATTTGTGGTATATTTATCAATAAATTTTCCAAAAAAATATTAATCACAAAAATTCTTTTAACTCCTTATCTCATATATTTAAACAATAAAAAAAAAAAAACAATCTATTTTTAATCTTTTAAAATATTTAAACTTCAACTTTCATTTATTATTTAAGTATTAAAATAACGGCAGATACATGTTGAATTATATATGAGAAGTTAAAAACTTGTAAGAAAGTAAAGAAATTTAGTAATTATCAAGTAGTTGTATTGTAAGCGCATCTTATCTTATCTCTTTTTACACCTGATGCTTCTTTTTTTCCATTAAAATTAACTTTATTCGTTTCTTAAAAAAGAAATCATTCTAAAGGATTCGTTCGTTCAAAAATATTCAATCTAAAAAAAAAAAGAAACTATTTAACGCAATATATAATTTTATTTAAAAATGTTTATATCTTATAAATGGAAAAATTATCATCACGTAATTGGTATTGGTATGTCAATTTTATCGGTTAAATTGAAAAAAAAAGAAACAAAAATCATTTAAATATGTCAAAACCTTTGTTTATTCGTCAAACCGTGCCAAATTTGTAAAAGGAAAGGACGACCACAGTATACTTAAAGAAAAAAAAAAAAAAAAAAAAAAAGTCGTTTTTCAGCTTCGTAACATCGGCTCATCTTCTCTCCTCTCTTCAAAGTATTCAATTCGTGTACGTAAAGGGTTACAAGTACCGGCGCTTTCTCAAAACTAAAATATCACCCTGGAGCATGCGACGACGGCGTGTATCCTTCAAGCGAAAGAGAAAGAGAGAGAGAGAGAGAGAGAGAGAGAGAGAGATAGATAAGAAGAAAGAGAGAGAGAGAGAGACAGAGAGAGAGAGAGAGAGAGAGACAGAGAACGAAGCATCTACGATGTGTGCGTCCGCGTGCGTTCGAAGGAAAAACCGTTATCTCAACTCCGATCCGGGAGTCTGGGAGGCGAATGGTATATATACGGCGAACGAAACAAAAAGTAAAGCGTCCGAAAAAGGAGGCAATGTGTGTGCGCTCTCCTGCGCGCCATCTTGAGCATAATTTTTAAGGAAACAAAAAAAAGAATCCCGTAATTCCCTTTTCTCTGTCTCTTTTTCTTGACGGCGTAGACGAATTCGACGTCGTAAGACGACCGAAGATGAGATAAGTACTCGTGACTTCTTGGCTTTGCAAACGGGGAGAAAATAAGGACTGAGAGAAAGAGAGAGAGAGAAAAGTTGCGGATTCGTGGAGGAATCTCGCTCTTCTTTGCGCGCGCGCACGTGTGTGTGTGTGTGTGTGTGTTTGCATATAAACGTGTATGTACACACACCAAGGGGTCAATTTGTCCTGACTCGCTCGCGCGACGGGTGTTCGTTTCTTTCTTTTTCACTTCGTATATTCTCTTACCGAACGAGAGACGAGAGGAGCGAGTGAAACGTTCTCTTTTTGTCCTCATATAACGCTATTCTGCGCCCTCTTTTTAGCGTCGCTGAAAAAAATTACTATACTTAGTTATTATGAACGCTGTGATTATTAACGTTGAAATATACTTTCGTCGCTGCGTTGGGAATCCGTTTAATTGACTTGCCGACGCTATCTGCAACATAGTCTCATTTCCTGTTGTTTTGAAACGTCGTTTAAATTAAAAAGATGTTATCGTCCTAAAAATTATCAAAAATATTTATTCCTCAAACGTACATACGTGTTACTCGAGGGCTAAACCAAAGCGACGAATTTTCTTACTACGCGTTGTACGACTGAGGAATGCTTACGTACGCGACGACATACAGGGAATATAGAAGCAAAGGAGGTGGACGAAGAGGAGGAGGAGGAGGAGGGAAAGAGGAGAGCGCGCGCATCGAAAATGTGGGACACGCTCGCCTCGCGGCGTGTAACGTAGCGTAGCATCATCATCCATCGCCGATCCCTTCTCTCTCTCTCTCTCTCTCTCTCTCTCTCTCTCTCTCTCTCTCTCTCTCTCTCTCTCTCTCTTCTGAACGGCTCTTCGCGAGTGAGTCAACTCCCCGCCGCCCCTGAAACGCGCGGCAACTCTGACTCTGTCTACGTGGATGCGATTTCACGTTAGAGAGAGATAGAGATATTTGCTTGCTTTCAGGTGCTCCAAGATGGATTCTTTTTTTCTTTTCCTTTTTTTTTTTCTTTTTGTTTGTTTGTCATTTTGGCTCTAGGTATGCATATTAACGCGCGAGGTTAATTTTCTTTTAGTTTTTGCTTGGGAATACATGTGTTTAGCGCGTGGATACTATTTTGGTGCATGATTGGTGCAGACGTTAATTTTTTCGAATGCCCGGTATATGTTTACCGCGATATGTTTCTATAAATAGAAATTTTTTTTTTTTTAAGTATACTTTTAAATTATAATGTCCCTGTAAATTTATGCTTCAAATCTTAAAACTCTTCGTTTCGTATTTGCTAAAATAGAAAATTACAAATAACCGTAAAAAATCAAAAGGTTGAAAGTGCAGCAATTTTTCATCAGATCGTTCACGAAAAAATTTTACAAAAACAAACATATTCGCTGAACTAAAAACTCGCGCACATATCCTTGAATCAGTTTTTCATTATAACAGCCCCGTGTGCAAGTAAACGAGAGAGAGAAAGAAAGAAAGAGAGAGAGAGAGAGAGAGAGAGAGAGAGAACGATTCTCCGTTAACCTGTACGTAGCGCATTAATACACTCACACAGTCGAAGAGTTGAACACGTATACGTAGGAATAACGGAAAGTGCCTTCATTGCACAGACGTGTTGTCTTTCGAAGCAGCTTATACCCGTTGTTTTCTTCGCTTATGCGTTTCTTTATTGAGACCGGGTGAAAGGACTCCTCGGGCGCACCGTCTACAGGGGGAGAAACGATCCGCACTTGTCGCTGAACGAGAGAAAATTCACTGTTTTTTTTTTTTTTTTTTTTTTTTTTTTGTTCTTGGTGCGTATTGTAAAAGGTTTTGTGCGACTATTGATTCTTTCGTACTTATAAGGTAATAGGTTTCGATTCAAAGTACTTAAGGTATATTTTTCAATATCAAAATAAAATAAAATTGGTAACGAAATACTAGAGTAATTTCGATAAATTTTATTTATTCTTATTCTAATTCAAATTATGTTTTTTCTGTTTCAGGTAAGCGTAGTTCGAAACTTAGTGGCTTTGATACCATTTTACCGTATAGTGAGTACAAGAATATTTTATTAAAGTAACAATTTATGTCAATGACTTGCACTATCTATGACTATAATACTGTACTAAAACTTTTCCAGAAAGTTTATCAAATCGAAAAAAGTAATTTGTTTTACTAGTATGCAAAAATATATTTTTTCTATTTATACGATTTTCCATTCTATAAGTTATTATTAATCTATCGAACATTCGATTTCACAATTCAAATTTATTAAAAAAAAAAAAAAAAAAAAAAAAAAACAAAGAAATCTTTACTATTTTAAACACCCAAATTGTAAAATCAATTAAAACAAGCCACCGAAAAATCAACCAAACACTCTCAACGGATCAACGGGTTAATCGAAAAATAAATCATCCCGTCCAATTATCCCGCTAACACCTGACTAACAACAATCGCGTCAATTTTCTCTCTCTCCATCCCGCGGTTACCAAACGTACACAACAACGATCGCTGGCGTATGTACTCGCCAATGTTCCACTAACCGTTCAATCCGAGTGGGCGTATGAAAAAAGAAAAGGAAACGTATATATATGCGCGCTTCGTGACTACCGACTCGCCACGCCAATTAGTTACAACGTTGTATATTTCAATGTCGGGAGAAATTTTGCAACGCGCACGCGCGCATGTGTGTGACTGTGTGCGCGGATAAGCGCAAAGCTTGAAAAAAAATTTAACCCACGTGCTTGAATGTTTTCAATTTTCATTTTTTTTTTTTCATTCGCGCAAGTTTAAATTCCATCTCGGTAATCTTTTTCGACTCACTCTTAGCGCGCGAGCTTATATATTTTTCTTCACTTTTTTTTTTTTTTTTTTTTTTTTTTTTTTTTTTTTTTTTTTTTTGTTACAAAAATGAAAAATAGACCGATATAATGAGTTATCTCTTATCGCGCAAAGAAGAGGGAAAAACTTTGGTAATTTTTCTCGCGAAACGCGCTTAACGAGCGCATGTAAAACCGCATGTAAACAAATGCGGCGAGCGGTATATAGCTATATACATGCGATTGTATAATATACGTTGCAGTAATAATGCAGCATCGTATATCTGCATGCTATTTCTCTCGTTTACGCGCTTATGTATATGTATATATATATATATATATATATATATATATAGCTACCGCCACGGTACATTTTATTTAAATACGCGAATGTATAACGCTAGTATTGTACCGGTACACTTACACAAATTATCTTTTCTATCTCTCTTTACGCGCGAATTTATATATTTTTGTTGGTACAAACGTATATCGACGTAATTCATGAAAAATATCGATAGTTTGCCTGCTTAATTCACGCCAAAAGCGTATTTGTAATTCTACATCTTTATGCGAGGCTGAAAAGTTAAGCAAGTCGCCCCTATATAAATAATATCTATAAATTTTTTTTTTTTTTACATTATATTTGAAAGTTCAAATTTATTATTTATAATTTTATAAGAAAAGCCAAGCGAGGCAAGCAGCGCGCGTTTCAAATTAAATTCATTATAACCCCGAAACGAAAACTACCGGAGTAGTTTTAAGTAAACCGCGTAAAAAACCTTACGAAGAAAGCGTCGCGTGTAATCGCGCGAACTTTTCCACAACTACGCTTTCTCCGCGTTTCTTCCTCTCCATACGCAGCGAAACTTTAGCCGTGTAGATAAGAAAAAACTCTTGATGGCTCGACGCTCCCGTGCACATCCTGATGCTCCTCCCTCGCGTTTCTCTTTCCCCGGTGTCTGAAGGGACAAAGTCGCGCGGGAAACGCTGCCTTCTCTTTTTGTCTCTCTCTCTCTCTCTCTCTCTCGTAAATGCATTATTATACGTTGAATAATAAGAGATAGAAACGTGCGTACGAGGAGTACGATTTCCCAGCGCACAAGTGTGTGTATGCACGGGCGTGGGGGGGGGGGGCGCATGTAACGCAATGCGCTCCCGTGTACTCGTATAAACGAGTTCCTTCGCGAAGGAAAAAAAATTCTCGCGGTTGCTGCGAGGATAGCGACGGTGTATGTATGTGCGGCCTCGTTGGCATTTTTTTTTTTTTTTTTTTTTGTTACTTTTCATTTTTGCAATTTTTAACGGCTAAAAGTTTGTGCGGTATTCTCGTTTCGCGTTCGTTCGAATGAATTTTTAATGGTGCTCCGTTTTATTTTCCGATTTATGCGAATATTTAATGATATATTGCGTTTTATTTTCGCGTATGTATGCTAATGCTATTTACGAAGGGTACCTAGAATAATATCGCTGACGTCATTTTTACACTTCGCAATAAAGTTACGTCACGATAACGATATTTTCCTTACACTTTTGGGTAGACTACCGAATTTTCAAAGCCATATCAAGCCATTTCAATGTGTCTGTAAAATTAAAAACTAATGGCTTTTCACTGTTAAACAATGTTCATTGCGTATTAAGAATAAACTTTAGAAAACCATAGACTAAGCGCTAACACTCGATTTTTGAATTTTTAAATCACTAGTTAAAAATTGCCGGGATGAATTTTTTTTTTTTAGATAATTATTAAAACAATTACTAAACGTATACGATTAATTTTATTTTATCCGTATAATTATTTTAATTTACATTACATTCACATTTAAATGTATTTATACGCTTGAGTCATAATATCACCATCAATGTGGTTACATCGGTACTCGCAAGGGTATAATAGTGTTAAAAAAAACGACAAAACAACAAAAATAACAACTCGCAAATAAATAAGGAAAAACATTCGTGTTCACGTGCGCTTGCGCGCGTGTGTATACGTTTTATCGCAAAATTGATCAAAGCATAATAAATATATGTATACGTATGTATACGTACGCATACATAAAGCAGCAGACGTAACAAGCAGCGCGCACTTGCGCAAACAGCCCGAGCCGTTACTCTGCGTAAATTTTATCATCATCCCCAAGAGAGCAAAAGAGAGAAAGAGAGAGAGATTTTTATCGGCTTCGCGTCTCTCTCCTCTTGCCGTTTCTTCGCTACTGTGAGTCGCGAGCGTATAACACACATGGCGCATTATATCACAGTTCGCTCGCGCACGAGCTTCTTCTCTCTTTCCTTCTCTCACTCGTCTTTTTATTCTTTTTTTATTATTTATTTATTATTTTTTTTTTTTTTTTTTTTTTTTCTTTTACCACCGCCGTTTCGCCGAGAGCAACCGTCAAAGTTTCCGCGCGCGCTAGTCTCTGTCTCATACACAAATGCCGTCTGCGAGAGTTTATACGTGTACGCGTTTGCGTCTATCTTCGTCCATTTTTTTTTTTTTTTTCTTTTTTCTTTTTATTTCGTCGCGAGCGAGTATGCACTTTCTGTATGCAGAGACGCTCTTCCTTCTGCAGTAATAGAGCGGGTACGGTTTGCAAGCGACAATAAAAATGCGCGCGCGCGCGTATTCCGCGCAAGATAAACAAGAGACAAAAGCGAAAGACAAATAGAAAAAGCGAGAGAGCGAGAGAGAGAGAGACAGAGAGAGAGAGGTACGCATGTCTGTATACGTAGCTTAGCAAGTCGACGAGGAGAAGCTCTTTAATTTTTTCAGTCGGCGCTGCGTTTTTCGCACACCGACGATGTTCCAAGTTTTTCACGCTCGCGCTAGTACCCTTTCTATATACATATATACATATATATATATATATATATATATATATATATATATACACACACACGTACATACGTTACGTTACCGACGCTGATCCAGCAGCGTTAGATTTTGTGCTTTATGCTATGTGTCTGTGCAACTTTCCGCGTTGTCTGGCTTTTTCTCTCTTTCTCTCGCTTTTTTTCTCCTAGCTTTTCGCGTTTTGTTTTTGCGCACGGGTAAAACAGAGAGAAAGAGAGAGGGGAGCTAGCAAGTGAGTTGGAAAGACGCTTTTTCTTTTTTTTTTTTTTTTTTTTTTCGAGAAGCGAAATTCTTTTGATACGCGCGTTTCTCTCGCTTTTTATTTCGTCGGGGACTTTGTGTCAGTGGTGCGCGCACATTTGCAAATGCACGAATACAGGAGAGAGTGAAAAAGAGAGGGAGAGAAAGTGAGAGAGAGAGAGAGAGAGACAGAAAGAAAAAAGTGTGCTAGGCGCTTTTTACATCGCGCTCAAATTGTTTATAAAGTTTCGAGCTTTTTTTTTCGACGTTTGATCATGTGAAAGGTTGAGTTTTTATATTCAGTTACGCGATACCGGTAGAAATATTTGAGCATCGTGAAAAGTTGTTGGCTAATTTTTTTTTCACTCGTACCTTCAATTGACTTCGATAACTTTTATTCATAAGCTTTAATAAACATTGATAAAGAATAACGTTTAAAACGAGTTTCATTATATTTTTTTTGATTCAATAAATTCCAATTTAAAATACCATAAAATTAAAAAATTTAATTTTAAGCTATTATACATAATTTGTTATAAGGTATAATATATTCATTTTCAGAGATTAAAAAGTCACTTTAAATACGTTACTTATATATTCATTGGCACACGCGTCTCTTACGTATTCTCGATAACAAAAAGGCAATTACACGTGTAAGCGCTTACGGCATAAAATAGATGGATCGATTTCGAAAATAACGAAAACCAAAAGAGGAAGAGAGAGAGAGAGAGAGAGAGAGAGAGAGAGAGAGAGAGAGAGAGAGAGAGAGAGAGAGAGAGCGAGAGAGAAAGAAAGAAAAGGGAATCTTGTGAAAGAAAACGACGAAACGCCCATATTATACACAAAACAACGTTTCCGTTCGATTAAAATTTCCAATCCGCAGTTTGACCCGAGCGTTACGAAAAAAAAAAATAAAAAAATAATTCAGGATGCTAACGAGCTCTCTTGTGCTTGAACAGCAACTTTCGTACGCGCGCGCGTTTTTAAATGTATTTGTCGGGGTTGTGTGTACGTGTAATGCCTTGCGCACATGCGCATATATATGTATATTCTATACAGTATAGGAAAGGTTAAACTACGATTCCTTCGAGGTGTTTGTTTGTATATATACATAATGCAATTATGCGAGTCTCACGTTCCACTTTTGTGGTTCGACAGACGTCTAGCTCTCTCTCTCTTTTTCTTTTTCTGTTTCTTTTTGCGGGGCTGATTGTCAATAGTATTATTAGCATTCGATTCTCTTTCTCTTTTTTTTTTTTTTCGCATATCGCCTTTATGAATAGTCACTCGAATCGACGAAGAATGTTACGCGCGTAAAAGTATCTATAAAAAAAAATGACGGCGTAGAAGAAAGAGATCAGTGGATTTTCGATTTCTCCGTTGCTGAAACACTGTTAACGTCGTTTAAAAGGATAAAAAATAAGCTTTATTATAATCCTCCAATCAAGTTAAATTAATACATAATTTTAATTGAAATTAATAAAAAAAAATCAACGAAATCTATACCTACATAAAGCAATTAAACAACAGCGCGAGCGTATCTCAAATTTCACGTAGCTCCCTCGTGTGCGCGCGCATTGAAATTAATAAACGAAAACGAAAAGAGAAAGAAAGAGAGAGAGAATGAGCGCCGTCGTCTTCGTTGCCGAGAGTCGTTCAACCTGCCTATAAAGTACGCGGACGTACGCGCTGTTGGGGTTGGGTAACTCTTGGGCACATATACATGAAACGCGCGCGCAGGAGTCGAGCCAGGCGCACATTAAGAGAGAAAGAGATAGAGAGAGAGAGAGAGAGAGAGAGAGAGAGAGAGAGAAAGAGCGAGGCAGAGAAAAAGAGAGAAGCCCCTTTGGCTCTCGATGTGTATACCGGCGAGACTCGTCGGCTTTCGGTGCGCGGGATATTTTGGTCGAGCTTCGAAAGCCTCGACGCGCGCGCACATGCTCTCTCTCTCTCTCTGCCCTTAAAATAATTTTCATCCTGTCGACTCTCTCTTTTCATCTCTTTCTCCCTCTCTCTTTCTTTCTCTTTTCCTCGCCTCTTGCCATGCCTGAGCGGATCTCGAATCGGATTTATAATCGGCCTCGGGAGTCCAGGCTTACAGAGATTGCGTTGCCTTGTGATTTTAATCGAAGTTTTTAAATGACTTACAAAAATAAAAGAATGAGGATCTTCGCCTATTGTCAATCGATTTCGATCATTCTTTTTTTAGATGCAACGATTTTCCTTAAGGCTAGTGCCATTTAAATTTAAAGAAAAAATGCTATTTCTAAAGAGGAGAAAAATAGGGGATGAAATTTTTGTTTTGAAGAGATTTCGATGATATTTATTTTTTTAGATGGATGGGTTTACCCCAGGGGTGGTCTCATTTAAATTTAAAAAGACTATATTACCCTTAAAGGCTTAAAAATAAGGGATGATATTTCACATCGAGCTCCCATTTTATTAATTTGGTTTTTATCCATTAATATTTACCGGTAAAATTTGACCGACTAAAACAGTTAGCCTATACGTACAGTTAAACTAAAAAGATAAAAATAATATTTATATTTTTCATAGAATAAAATAATTTATAAGTACAATATATGAAATAGTCATTGTTATTTAAATATTTACAATTCCTAATAAATTATTTTTGGAATCGGTCCCGTTTTCGTTTTAATTGCTTTAGCTAGCACTCGCTCCAAAAATAACTTATTTAGGTATTAGGTATTGTTAATATTTAAATAATAACAACTGTTTCGTATATTGCCCTTATACATTTCTTTTATTGTAAACAAATGAAAAATATTGTTTTTAACTTTTTAAGATTAAATTTATATAATGATTAACTTTTTTCAAGTCGATTTTTATTTTTTTCCATTCTTTTTTGGCTTTTTGTTTCTCGTTGGGAAAGTGTCCCGTGTTATTTATTCATTTTTCATCATTGTTTAATCTGTTTACAAAACTTTTAAATTTGAAATTCATATTTATGGAAGTAATGTCAGTGTTAACAATCTATTTTTTTTTCCTTTTGAAATCCAAACGTTTAAAATTGCTTATAAATATCATTAATTTAATTTTAGCTTTAATCGCTAAATTTTAATACTTTACTTTGTTGTGCAATAATATTATACAAAATACGTCTTCTTTTATGATATATTCATACAAAAAAAAAAAAAAATAAATAAAAAAAAAATAATAAAAAAATAGATAAAAAAAAAAAAAAAATAAAAAAATAGATAAAAAAAAAAAATAAAATAAAAAAAATAGATAAAAAAATAATAATCCTATCTTAAAAAACGTGTCGTTTATCGTTCAATAAAAAATAAAACAACGTATGTATGCACAGGCACAATCGTTGTTAAACTTATATAAACGTCCTCGTTGCACATTTCGCGTGTATACGAAAATAAACGGATTTTCTTCGATTCCTCGCTTTTTTTCTCTCTTTCTCTCTCTCTCTCTCTCCCTCGCTCGTTCTCGCTCCGTTCGTCGAGCTCGTCGATGGCTTCGCGTATGACGCCACGGCCATCTGACCTCAATCGAAATTCGGTCGATCGATCGCCAACGAGGTGTATATAAACCCTATACGTGCAGAACTTTTCCAGGATCAAAGCGAGCTCTGCTCCTTTCTATATGTACGCCCGTTCCCTTCTCTTTTCTCTCTCTCTCTCTCTCTCTCTCTCTCTCTCTCGTTTTCTCCATCCCTTCCTCCACCTACTCTCTTCGTTTTTTTCGTTTATCTCGCTTTTTCCGCAATCGATACGCACTCTATACACACGCCGTGTGTAATCGACGCCCTTTCGGCCCGCTTTTCGAAACGAGAGAAACTATCGCCGGTGATCCTCCATTGCCATTATACTATATATTAGCTTATAGATTTTAAAATGCTTTTGAATTTTCGTTTGGAATTTTATAATTCGTCGAAAAGTGAAACTAAATGGGGGGAAAAAATTATTTCGACGAGAGGAATTATCGCTGGGATTCAAAAATAGTATGAGAAAAGCTTAACCTCCTTTTAAATAAGTATGTTAATTATTCGTGCTTGATTTTAATTTCTTAGGAGATAAATATTTTTCACTGCTGTAAAGTTTATAGAAATTCTACTGATACTTGTAATATTCACATAACTAACTTATGACATATAAACAATTTTGTTGTATAAAGTTTAATAATTTATAAAAAAAAAGTGTATACATTTTCTTGTTCTTTGAAAAAATCATCAACAATAATTTTTGTGAGAACAGCAATAATATTAATGAGATTCAATGCGCATTGTTAAGTATTAATGCATAAATTTACAATCAACGATTATAAAATCAGTGAATTGATTTGCAAATTTCATAATAATGTATAAAAAGAAACTTTTACTTTTGAACATTTCTTTTAGTAGCCGTAAAAAAAAAAAAATTCTATACACGACGAGTTAAACGACTCACTAAAAAAACCGTGACTTTTTCGCCCTCCAAATCGATTGCTTTAAATTGCAAGAAAAATTTATTCAGAAAAAAAAAAAAAAATGTTTCCAACCCATGGGACTCGGAGTATCCCAGCCCAACCCACACGTATATAGTAGAAAAAGCTCACGGACGTTCATACTCAAGTGTGTGTATATACAGCAGCGTATGCAGCACCTAACGCGCTCGTAATCGCCGGTAAATCCCTCGATTGCGTCACTCTCTCTTTCTCTCTCTCTCTCTCTCTTCTCTACACAGGACCCCACCCAACCGAAAGGGGAAAGGGAGGAGTCGACTTCTCCGTCTCTCTTACCGTTTCTGTGAGAGATTACGCAGCGCGGGAGTGAAGAAAAAAAAAAATTATCCGTGGGGCACCGAGAAATTTTTTTCGGTGCCTATCTTTCTCTCTCTTTCTCTCTCTTTCTTTCTCTTTCTTTCTCGTTCGCTTCATTTGGAAGGCGATGACCCCGGTGCGCATCGTCCCTTCTCTTTCCCCCGAAGAGCACTTCCTTCTCCTCCACCCTTCTCTCTCCCCCCCCCCCCCCACCTCCTTTTGGCGATGACGCGATGCGTGCACGCGTACGCGCGTGTAAGTACAGTCGAAAAGTCGCCGCCGAGTTTCTCGAGAGAAAGAAAGAGAAGCTCGTCCACGATGTGTCTCAATTCTTGTTTTTTTTTTTTTTTCCTGCGAGCGATATGGTATATAGTCCGCATCTCTTGCTGGAAGCCTTATTTTTTTTGGTAGGGAGAGAAAGAGAGAAAGAGAGAGAGAGAGAGAGAGAGAGGATTGTCCTGTTTCGCGCAGGGATCGTTCGGTGCCTGCGAAATGAGAATTTGTACATACGAGGAGCGACTTTTTCACCGCTTCGCGTTGTTTCTCTCTTCTTTTCTTTTATTTTTCTTACCTGTACGCTGGAAAAATTTTGTCGTATGAATTTAAATATGCTGAACTTTAAATTTGAATAACGTATTCTATAAAATGATATAGTTTGTGATGAATTTTACATAAAGTTCACGTAAATTCAAGAAAAAAAAATCCGTACGCACACGTGTGCACGTTTATCTTTTGAAAAATAAAAAAAAAATTTAACCGATCCGCACGTGCGATCATTATCGAGTTATAACTAACGATTTTCCAAAGTAATAATTTAATGCTTTTTCACAAAAAAATTTTTTTTTTTTCTCCAAATGGATTAGCGCACTTATTTTCCTTTTTTCTTTTTCTCCGACGGTTTTCATAAAATCCGTTCAGGACAACCAAAGGAAAAGGAAGAAGAGGTGGAACGAGGAATATTTAATGAAGCCGCGCCGCGAAAGAGCTCGCGCTGTTAAACATAACGGGATTTAAGGAGCCCGTGATTGCTGCCCCGCGCTTATTATATGCGCTCGAGAAAATAATTAATTCATACCGAATAACTTTTAACTCCGATACATATTTACATACGTACATATTTCTTTATTAAAATGCGCGCATAATTATGATAAAGTAATATTACTATTTAAATAAAAATACATCCGATTGTTCACATCGTAAAACTAAAATTTTCACGCTAATAACTGTCGGATTTGACGTTAAGGATATCATTGCTTAATTAGCTAAGTAATTATGCAACAAGGTGTGTACGAAAGGTTAAAATTTATTAACTTTTAATTTATCTTTTAAATAATACACTCATAGCGCGAGAGCTCAAATTTATTAACTGCCCCTTTTCGTCCCAACGAACGATAAATTACGGCAAGTCGCGCGAAAAATAAGGCGTATTTAATTTCGACCGTTAATCAATCAATCGGACGCTACTTGACTCTTGCAAAAATTACGCAATTTTTAAATGGTTTCTAAAAAAAAAAATGAGGAAATATTCCGTAATAATTAACCGTCGTAAATGTTTAGCGTCAACCTCTTCATTGAAAAGTGGCGGTTGTAATTAACGTTAGCTTGAAATTTTCACTCGAGCCGTTTACAAGCGTTTAAATTTATCATTAATACGTCGTTAATTATCATCGTTTAAATGCGCGTACGATTCGCGATTCGAAAGTTTACACAATAAATTACGCGTTAAATATTCATCGCGGTTTTCGTAAAGAAAATTTCACCCAATGAGAAAAACGCGCGTCGATCCTTTGAAATAAATCGAAATAAAATATCATGGACTTGATAACGATAAAAATCCACCGTAATATTCGTATAATACATTCTTGAAACCTACACAAAGTCAGCGCCTTGTAAAAATCAAGCGCGTGAAACGCCTATCTCTCTCTCTCTCTCTCTCTCTCTCTCTTACTCCAGTAGCGATCGGGGTTGCTCTTACTCTGGCAGGTTACACACAATCCTACTATTATAGAAAAAGGCTCGACCGCAATTTTTTGCTCGTTTCTCTCTCTCTCTCTGTCTCTCTCTCTCCCCGTTAATTCAAATATCTCGCGCGCGCGCGCGAGTTTCTCCAACGAGGAGAGGTTGGAAGCCTACGCGGCGATAAAGGAGAGGGGCGAAGGAAATATCGAGGCAAGATACACTTATATTTATATATACACTCGTGTATCAGCTGTGTGCGTGCATGCGTGCGTGCGTGTCTGTGTGTATCGCGTGGTTTTCACCGACATGGAAAAACAGCGATTCCAAGGCCGACTTCGGTGGCGCGTATTGCGCGTATTTAATGCCTTCGACTCGGTCTTCCTATATATAAATATACATCTACTTTTCTATGTAATATACTTGCTCGCGCTAATTGTTACTCCTACAAGCGCTTACATATATGTATAGATGCGACCGTCGGTCTTGCGTGTGTGGAACGACTATCCCGTATTGTATGTATATATATGCATAATACGAGAGATGCGCTTGCGTGGTGCCGATGCGTTGGAGTGAGGTTACATCCGCGATCGCGGAAGCGCGTGGCTCTCTCGTACCTGGCTCGCGCTAAGCGTTTATATATATATATATATACATATACATACGTATATATGGAATCGCGTGGGCGCGAGCGCGTAGGTGGAGGGAAAAGTAGATTTTATGCGTAATTTATTTTATTCCAATCGTTTGCGAGTGGTTTCCTCGCCGATTTTATTTTCGATGCGTGAACATTTTAAGGATTTTAATTCAGGTGTGTATATCGATAAGTCGTACGATGTTATATTTCGATCTACGTGGACTTACGGTATTGAATAAGCGACGTGATTAACGTTGATTGTTTGCGTGAAGTTTGGTGTTAGGGACTTGATAATATATAAAAAGAATTGCCGATATGCATTGATTACGAAGAAGGATACAAGTACGAGTATGATTCATGCGGATTGCGAGATATAGGTTAAGTTTGTTCTTGCGCGTTGTCCTTACGAGGTTTCCTCGACATTCGCGTTTAAATGTGAAATGGCGAATACTTGATTCTTTCGATGAATTTTAACGTCGAGTTACGTATAGAGAACAATGTGATAATAAAGTTTAACTACACGTTACGAACGTTTTTAAAATTGGATTAATTTTAAAATTTGATAAATCATTTGTTAAATTTTCTCCTTATTTTCATATATACGAAAAATTGATGAAAGTAATTTCAAGATCTTTTGAAATTCTTATCGGCTTAAAAAAAGAGACACGTCGGAATTTGCTGATTCACCAAAAAGACCCACTAATTCGAAAGTATTCATTTCAAGGCTTTATTTAAACTTAACAACCCCATTAAGATGCAATCGCCCCGTACCTCGTAATATTTAGTAACAACTTTTATATTACCACCAAAAGTAGAATCGTTTAACCAATAACGACGCATTAGCGCGTCATCTTTAAGATGTTAGTCATTTACGTTTAATTGATTTTATTATTAATGCTTTTCGTGAAATTGTATTTTATTATTATTATTATTATTATTTTTTTTTTTATTTTTTTTTTTATTTTTTTTTTTTCTTATTTAATCGATAAGTTTTTGTTAAATATTGACAAAAAACGAAATACGTGACATTCGTTAAGTGTTAATGTTTAAGTTTATTCTTCAAAAAGGGTGAAAATGGAAAAGCAATCTGTAGTCGTTGAAACTACGATCGATGAATTTTAAAAACGTTCGCACGTTTTCGTCCCCTCGACAAAACAAACATCTCGACCCAAACAAACTTTCTCACGAAAACACGAAAAACTTTCCTTACCACCGCGTGTGTCCTCGGGATCTTCTCTAAGTATACACAAACCCGCGAAGAAAAACTCCTTGTTAAAAAAAAAAAAAAAATTCATCGGTGGATTCTTCAATACTATTATCCGATAAAAAAAAAAGGAAAAAAAAAAAACGTTCGGAAGCTCGCGTACCCTACTTAAACGCTTGTTTTAAAAACTTCGGCTTTTGCGTTTACCGCAATTTACATCCTAAAAGTCCTTCGACGATAAGCAAAGACCGGTTGCGGTGAATTGATGATTAAACTCAACGGACGCTAAAGCGCTATTTAAGAAGCGGCTTAAGCTCTCGAATGTGAAGGGAGGATCGTCCGAGTTCGAATATCGGACGATCGTGCGATATTTACTTTCTTTTTTTTTTTAGGGCGTAATCTGTAAATATGGTTTGAAAAAAATGTATACTATATGAGATCTTAGGTGATATATGTATACGTAGGGTGAGTCGGATAAGTAAAAGAAAAGGATTTCGAAACATCGGAGGCTTTCTACCTTATGATGACGAATGTAAGGTAAAAAGATATTTTTTGACGCTTATCTCGGAATGAAAATTTTTGACATACATCTTGACAAGATACTACTTCAAATATAATGTAATCGTAAGATACATTGAGCCGAGTCTCACGATATTACCCTCGCATAGCTTACTTTGTTGCGTTTAGTTAAAAGAATTGTCGAAATACGTTTTACCTTTGTTTATCGAAAAAAATTAACAACGAGTAAAAGCGAATGTGTCAAAGTGTCCGCATAAGCAACGGATTTTTTTCCTTTCCTACGTTAATTATTTACCGAGAGTCAGATAGGAGGAAAAAGAGGAAGAGAGGAGGGAGAAAAACAAGAATCTACCTCGTTTCGCAATTGAAAAAAAAAGAAAATAAATAAATAAATAAATAAATAAAAAACCAAAAGTGTGAAATTTCAAAACTCAACGCCGAGCAAGCGTGCGTACAAATGTTTCTGTGCGCAGCGTCGATCGTGGATATAAGATAATCGAAATCAGCCCCTTTGGTAAAGTAAAGAAGAAGGCAATTGCTTTGGGCTCGGGCAAAGAACAAGAAGAGGCGCAGCCACACACACGGGCTCTCTTACGAAATATAATCAAAGCGCTCTCTCTCTCTCTCTCTCGGTTAACCCGCAGAGAGGAGCTCTATACTCTCCTCGGAGAGGCTAGCTCTCGCCTCGCTACATCGCCCGACTAACGCCCCTACCTCCCCTCTCTCTCACTCTCTCTCTCTCTCTTTCTCTCCCTCTCCCCCGTCGCTCTCCCTCGTCCTCGAGGCGCGTATATACACGAGAACGGGCGCGCGCGCGCGCGCACAGCTCGACACACACAGCCCCTGCCTTCTCCTGCTTCTTCTCTGTGCCTCCTCCCCTCTCCCTTTTCCTCTAGTCTACCGCACCCTCTCTCTCCCTCCTCGCTCTCTCTCTCTCTCTCTCTTTCTTTCTTTCTCGCTCGCTCGCTCGCTCGCTCGGATAGGCGACGTGGGGGTGCGCGGAGCGAGAGAGGGGGCGGAAAACGAACTCGGGCTGCCCGTTCGTCGAAGTGGGGTGGGGTGGCGGGGGTGGCCGACTCGGTGGTGGGGAAACGAGCAAGAGAGAGAGAGAGAGAGAGAGTGAGAACGCGGGGCGCGCCGACGACGCGACACGACGGCCCGTCGAGTGAGTTTCGCTCGGACTCTCCGCGGGAGTAGACGTGTAGACGCGTGTACACGCACGTGCGATCCGCTCGCCGTACCTTTCCGTTCGACCCGCGCGCGAGCTCACGCATCCCACAAGCTCTCCTCTCTTTTATATTACTCTTCCGTTTCGGATTAATTTTTTTTTTCTTGTTTTTAGTTCATTCTTTTTCTGTTTTTAAAGAGTTGTTGTTTTTAAAGTTTCCTTGTTTTTACGTTTCCTTGTTTTTTCCTTCGAGATACATAATAAAACTTTATCGTTTGTTCGCCTCCCAATTTTCAATACGCAGCGATCAACAAGGACAGGAAAAGTGTACGTATATATATATATATATTCACGCGCTACGAGAAGTATACGAAGTGAGAGGGACCTGTGATCTAGGAGTTAGCATCGTCGTTACTTACCAGCCATCCCCGCGTGTGTGCCGCAGAGTTTATTTACCAATAACACTTTTGTGTGTGTATAGATATAAATATATACATCTACGAGTACGTATAAATTGTGTATACACGTACACGAAGCGCGAGTGAATAAGCCGTGGCGACGTTTACGAATACGGACTGAAAATTAAAAAGAGAGAAAGAGGGAGGGAGAAAAGAAGAAGGAAAAAGAGGTAGATATATAGAAGTCTCTTCGTGTCTCGGACGCTCGCTCGCGCGCGTGATTACGCAATACGCGTGGCCGTGAGCATACGTACACACGGATACAGAGCCAAAGTGGACGAAGTATATATATATATTTACGTGATTATAAACGCGAGAGCGCAAGAGATTGAGAGAAAGAGAGTGATAGAAGATATAGAATCCTCTCTAGCTCTCAATACACAGTGTGAAGTTGTACATGCGACAGAGGTGAAGAAGCGAGAAGAAAGAGAGAGAGAGAGAGAGAGAGAGGAGGACGAGTTCGAAGTCAGTGCTTCGATTGTATTATGAGTTTTAACGAGTGAAAAAAAATAAATAAAGAAATCAAGAAAAAAAAATTGATGATAATAATAACAAATATTAACCGAACGGGAGGATTAATAAAAGAAGGAAAAAAGTGCGCCCCGGCACTCGGGACATGCGGTTGACTCTGCTACTGGCATCGTCATCGTCTTCGTCGTCGTCAACGTCGTCATCGTCGCCAGCGTTGTCGGCTACGAGTGAGAGCAAAGAGCCAATGCGCCACTTGCTGGATAGAGCGCGACACTCACCACGGTAAAAATTATTCCTTCTTCTTTTTTATTCTTTTTCCTATTTCACTTCTCTCTCTCTCTCTCTCTCTCTCTCGTTCTTTTCTTGTTCCAACGATCAGAGTCGAGCTCTCTGCCTTTCTTTCGCTCCCTTTCCCTCTTTTTTGCTTTACCCTTTCCGCTTCGATATTTCTTTTTTTAATTCCTTTCTTTTTTTTTTTTTTTACGATTCGAAGTTTCGAGGAGCGTCGAAACTCTTTAATGCGGTCCTTGCGTAGGCGGGTTCGAGGCGCTTTGAAAATTATGTCTCTCGTGATGAATGGAAGTCATTTTTATGAACGCTCTCGTAAGCCTGTATGTGTGTGAGTATATGTAAGAGGGCGTTTTAAAGCCGAGAGAAGTGAGATTGAAATATTCTTTCGAATTGTGTAACATATTTTTGTTGCGTTCGCATTGTTCACGTGTTAATGTTTACACACACGGTAATGAACGTTCGTCGTTGATTTACCAAAGAATGGACGACTTTTAATATTTGTTTTTAATATTTCCTTTTGTTTGTATACGCGCGTGACTCGTTTTATATTTTTGTTGCTTGAAAAAAACTTTGATTAAAAACGGTAAATAGATACATTGGAATGAAAAATTCTAAAAAGTATAAAGTTTTTGTGAAAATTTTTAAATAAAACTTGAAACAATTGTTGCTTCGCGTATACTTAATTATATAATTTTATTTAAAATTCATTTATCAATTTAATTACATAGGTTTTAACCTCATGGTTTCAAAGTCAACCAAAATAAATACAATTTCACTGTATACATATAAATAAAATTCTTTAAAATAGCGTAATTTCCATTACAAACGATAAATATTAGCTCAAAATATTCACAAAACCATTCGTCGTTAATAATCATCGATCTGTATTACTTCAAAATATGATTACCGATACACGCGCTTCGTCCCGACTTCGTAATAAATCGCACGTCACGAAAATGTTTTTCTCGGATGTGTTTATCGAAATACAAACACCGACCGAAAATGGAAATAAATGCGTGAATCACCTGGTGATTCATACAGCCCCTAATCCTCTTAAATATTAACAATCCTTCGGTCTCTCCGAAATTTCCTTTTCAAATTTTCATCTCGTAAATAATTCTAAAATAAGGAAAGTGAATTAAAGTAGACAATTGGGTGTGTATTTGTAAATAGATTGTATCACTTTAATGCCCACGTGCTACTTACTTACTTTTACTGCTCCTTAATCTTAATATTTTTTTTAAAGATTTTGGAAGTTTAAATTTTCTAATAATAATCAAGTTTATTTATTTATTATTATAATTATTTTTTTTTTTAATACAATTTTATCCTTAAACATTTTAAATTTAAACAAAAAAAAACTCTAAACTGAATCTCAGAACTAAAGGAATAAATTAAACTACAAAAAATAAAGAAAAAGAAATAAAGGAAAAAAAATGTAGTAAAATTTTAAATTGCGGTTTTTTTTTTTTTTTTTTTTCATGCGCAGAGCGATGTTTCCGTCTTCGTTGCTCTTTTTGCGCGAGCGTCCTTGTGTAAAGAACACCTCGAAGCGCGTAAAAACGCTCGAAACATCCATTATTAAAGAACCTAACCTCAAACGGCAAGTCATGCCTCGTATACAAACTTTGAGATAGAAAGAGAAGGAATAAGAATGTATTCGATTTATCACAAAGTTAAAAAAAAAAAAAAAGATAGAAGCTTAAAAATTCTCCCTTTACGATATCGAATACTAAATATCCATGATACATATGTAATCGTAAGCACGTATGTACGTATATAGAAACACACATCGACGATCCGATCTCCGATCTACTATATAGAAAGAGAGAGGCGCGCGTGCACAGGCACACAGACACGCGCACACAAGCGCAATGGAATCGAGGACTTTATCGAGTGGCGCGCGTTCCGATTACGCCCCTGTTGGTGTGGTGTGTTGGCCAATGCGTCTATATATATATGCATACACACGAGCAAGAGCTGCTTCGCCTCTCCTCGCGATGGAAATTCCTGTCAGGGGCGGGATCGCCCGTTCTTCTCTCTATCTCTATCTTGTTCTCTCTCTCTCTCTCTCTCTCTCTCTCTCTCTCTTCCTCTCTTGCTGACACTCTGTATATTTCTCGTTCTTTCGAGCGAGAAAGCCAGCCCTATTGTGTATATATGTATGTATACGCATAGATTAGTAGTGGTGTCGCCTACGATATATTGCGACGAGTAGGCGACACGCATACACGCACGAAAATCCAGGGTTTCTATTCTCCGGTGCTGCGCGTTGGAAGTGTTTAGATGTGTATATACATATATATTCAGCATACATACATTGGTATATGGAACGGTGACGCACGTGTGTTAATGTTGCGCGGCTCTCGTGCGTAGGTTAACACGTTCGAAGAAGAACGAGGGAAACACGCTACAAAGTCGCTTTAACGTTTACATGTACATGTACGCGCGCGCGCGTGTGTGTGTGTGTGTGCGTGCGTGCGTGCGTGTACATGCGTGTACTTTTGTATCAGTGGCACGAGAAATGATTATTCGCGCGCTCGGTTTCCTGTTAGCTCTCTCGCTCTCTGTTTTTTTCTTTTTATACTATTTTGAAGGAGGGGAATCCCCACATTTTTTTTTTTTTTTGTTCTTCTTTCAATCAATTGAGAATGTCAAGTTTGGATCTATGGGGTACGAGGAATTTATAATTTGATAATTGTTGTTTGGGAATACTATTGGCCGAGTTGTGTGGTGGAATATATAAATAAGTGGTGATTTTATAGCCCTTAAATGAGTAACGGAGTTTTCTAGGGTATTTTGATGTTATCCAACCAATCGTAAAATTTTATTACCCTAGGATTACTGAAATATTTAAATTATAAATGGCTCGAGATAAAATCTATGAAAATTTCCGTAATCTTATAAGTCATTTAATCGAAAGTTAATGATATTTAAAATTAATTTAAGTTTTTTCGAGAGCCGGTAATTACACTATAAATATAGTACACTTGTTTTACTCTACAAAAATGTTAAATTTCATTGATTTCAAACTACGAAAGGCCCATTAAACATTTTCATTTTATCACCGCATTTGAAATAAATAATTCCAGATAAAACGTCTTCTTCTTACTCATTTCTTATCATACAAGCAATAAATCGACACGTATATGTAAAAAGTATAATCTGTTTATGAAATAAGCGGGAGTTCTAAAATAACGTTATTACATAAGTATTGAATAGATTAATTCGCGCTGATATACACCACATGACGCATGTAAATAAACCTTAACCAATTACAAAGTTTCTAATAACATTATACTTACGAAGGAGAGAAAGAGAGATAGAGATACATTAGCGCTTAATTCCCACGCCTGCAATTCCACCACGTGCTGCGATTTCGCAACTTTCGCGCGACCTTCTGCATGTACACCTGATGTATGCATCTTTGATATAAAGTTTAATTGCGGTTTGGCAACTTCACGCACTCGTTGCGCAAATTACCTTTATTGCTATTCCGCTCGTCCAAACGACGCAAAACGCTCCTTTCCTTCCGCTAACGTTAAATTAACGCATACGGGCAGAAAATGTCATCTTTGAAACATTGACTCTGCCCGACTCTTTTCTGTATTTAAAATAGGACGCAGCGCGCTTCATCGTCGTTATTCTTTCTATCTTTTTGTATATATCGCAAGATAAACCGTATGGCCTCACATCGGTTGCACAACGAGAGAGAGAGAGAGAGAGGGAAAAAGAGACAGACAGAGAGAGAGAGAGAGAGAGAGATAGCCTCAATTTAAGGACTCGAAGAACGATAGACTTTAATATTTCTCAAAACGCAACGATGCGTTCCAAAGTTACACCAAATGGACGAATACATGGATTGTACTATTTTATTGTTATTTAAAATAAAAAGGATATTTTCATTCGTTATTTTACACTTGAACTATTTCGTTCTCAAAATACAACGCCATTAAACCCAAACGCCTTAATTATGCATTAAATTTCGTCACTTCACCACCGCGCCTCTCGAAAATCCTATAAATTCCAACGCCCTCCATCCACACATACATACACACAGCCGAGTACGAAGCGAGCATCCCAGAATCAACCATCCGCGCGAGGTCCGGGAGGCTCTCTTCGTTTTAACCTCCTTCTCGGCGCTCTTATCTCTCCTCTCTCTCTCTCTCTCTCTCTCGCTCGCTCGCTCGCTCGCTCGCTCACGTACATATATACATAGAGAAGCGCGAGCAAAACGTGGCGAGAATTAACGGTTCTCCCTCACGCTCGGTTCGAGTTTAGGCGTTCGCTAGCGCTATATATGTATATTCTTGTAAAGAACGACTCTCGAGCCTCCCTTCTCCATCTCTCTATTAGCTTTCCCGGCGCGTCATTAGGCCTTGTTTCTTTTCTTTCCCTCGTCTCTCTCTCTCCCTCTCACTCTCTCTCTCTCTCTCTCTCTCTCTCTCGTACATTATTATTATACGCTCGCGTGTCTCGAAAGGTTTTTTTCCGGCGCGTGCGGCTCTATCGCGCTTTTCTCTTCGGATAAGTATTATCTTTCGTTATTGCTCGAGGATATTGTATGTAGTTTATATAGTGCGGAAAAGCGAGTATAACTCGCACGACCGATAGATTTTGGTATCAAGGGTTGAGTAAGGCCGCGAACGTGACTTATTTCGACGGCGAGACGCCGAGGATTTATGTCGAGTTGAATGGAATTGGTTTTACCGATCGATTGGGAAATTTTAAACGATTTTACTTTGCGAAAAGTTGATTCATAATGCTTTTTTATCCAGGAAGTGCTCGACAATTTTTTTTTTTTTTTTATTAACTATGTGTATGGCTATTAAAAGAAATTCCTTTGCTTAATTTTTTCGGTATTGAAAATAGTAGACATTATAACAAAAAGTTTTAGCTATATTGATATCGATAAAATATATATACCTCGCGGCAGCAATAAATGTTTATATTGTTTGCAAAGTCGTGACAAACTATTATTTTACAGCGTCCCAACGTAAATTATTGCGATATTGTTTTGCGTTTATAAAGTCATGATTATATTACTTCACCTGTAATACGAGATATCGAATTTCGTTAAGCCTTTTTGTTTTAATAATTGAAAACTATTCGTAATTAAAAAAATCGTGATTTTATATTAAAGCATTAATATACGGCTATTATATTTCTCAGACTTTCAACGTCAAGAATTATGATTCATCGATGTATGTCACTTTTGATAGTTCCAAAATTTCAATGACGTAAATTCAACGCTCTAACTTAGCTTTTATGTACGATTCTTTAAAGAAAAATTTAACAACTTTGTTAAAGAATCTACGATACGTTTACTTAACCCGACGAAAAAAAGATAGGAAAAGAAAAAAAAAAAAAAAAAAAAAAGAATGTCCCGCACAAATACTCGTTATTTTCCTTATATTTCTTACGCTCTTAGAATTGCCTCGTATTTTTTCTTTCTTCATTCGCTAGGACAGTATGCGCAATACCGTACTTATACCCATACATATGTATGCATATATGAGTCTCAAGGGGGAAAATTCCTCGGGAGAAAGAGACTCGAAGAGACTTTGAAACGTGCTTAGAAATTCAAGGTTCTCGCCTCGCGTCAATGTCGGCTATTTAGAATGCGGTATATAACCTTTTTCTTTTTTTTTTTTTTTTTTTTTTTTTTTCTTCTTTTTTTTTCTTCGTTCGTTTACTATCCTTGCGTCGGTGGAAACACAACGAGAGTCAATAATTCTCCGATGAAAAATTATAGAGACTTTGCGGCGATTGGCTCGGGCTTATTTACAAACTCAAAGAATCTTTTTATTTATTTTTTATTTTTCTTTTTTCCTTGTATCGTCGTATAATGCATTGGGAGTTTTTGCGCTTGAACAGCGTTGCGGAAAAGTCGCGAGCGATTGAGATTTAGCGCCAGGCAAGGTTGTATCTCATTCCTTTGAGATTCTTGATAAAGATTTAGTTGTCTAGACGTATTTTCTGTTGTAGCGTCTGGATACTACAAGACATCGATATATTTCAAAGACTTTATCGTTTCGACATTTTTTATTTTATTAATGTATAACTATTTTTGTACGATTTACGCGCGTGTTTATTAAACTGGGAATCAAAAAGATAAATTTCATCACAAGTATAAAAATTCAACCTTCTTTCGAAGCAAGCGCTATGAATGGAATATAAGAAAGAAAAAAAAATTTTATTCTTATGAAAACGTTTCATAAAAAATGACATTTTTCCAAAGAAAAAGAGAGAATAGTAAATAACAATAATTGCGAAATGTGAACGAACTATTCGCGAAGAAATTCCGAAAACTCGAAAAATTTGGCAAATCGTCAAGTTCCTCGATAAAAGTGCGCGTACGCGCGCATGAGTTACAAAATAATCCTAAGCCTATAAAAATAATAATAATAATAATAATAATAATAATAATAACAATAATAATAATAATAACAATAAAATATCATGTACCTTGCACTTTAAAACAAGACGACAAGGATGCCGACGACAAACGTTTACGTACGTATGCGTACACAATATATAGGAACAACCCAACGAAGCGATACTACGTCAAAGCATACAAACGCTATACGTTTTTATTTTTTTCCTCTCTTCTGTCGTCTTCCAACGTACATATATACACATATGTACAAATACATTCACGCGCGTATAACATTCTCGGCCGTTTCTCTCGAGGTCAGCGAGAAAGAGAAAACGAGAGGAAGCTATGGGAGAAAAAAAGAGACGATCTGTGATATAATAGCCAGCATCGCGGCAAAACACATACGTATACTTATACGCTAAGCGACGAGTCGAGTTTTGTATCATTGGCGACAAGATTCAACATTGTATTATACATTTTTCGCGCTTCCTCGTCGCGCGCGAATTTTGTTGTATTCTGTTTTCCGTGCGAGCAAAACGAGAGAAAAATTTGGAAGGTTTTGATGATTCCGTATAAGGTTTTTGTCGTCGGTGACTGATTTTTATCCGTTTTGCTTTTTTTATTCTTTCTTTTTTTAATACTTTTGGTTCGCGCGTATGCGTTATATACTTTATTTTTTTCGATTCTTTTGTTTTACATCTGGATTTGATGCCGAAATGATAAAAATTATTTTTAGAATGCGTGTCCTTTTTTAGAGGCGCGCGAGATTTCATATCGTGATTTTCGTTTTCATTGTCATTTATAATTTGATTCCATCAGCTTTATAACTTTATTGTCGCTCGCGCAATTGTTTTAAACAAGCGTATTAAGGATATAATTGACTTTTATTTTTTTATGAAAATTTAAAGCGTAAAAGTATTATCTAAAAATAAAAGTAAAAAAAAAAAAAAAAAAAAAAAAAAAAAAGGAGAGTAAATTTAATTCTCGAAAAGTTCGCTCGCGTATTAAATAAATGTTAAAAAATGAAGGAGGAAAATTCAATTACACTTTTAAATAGTCAATTAATCCTCCTCCCTTCCTCCTTTCTTTCTTTCGTTCTCTCTCTCTCTCTCTCTCTCTCTCTCTCTCTCTTTCTCTAATGTTTATTCGTCGCAATCTCGCTGATCCGTATCCGCGGTGACGAGAAGTCGCCGAGCCGGTTCTCTCTCAACTGTGGCCACATCGGTAGCCAAGGAGAGACCGAGGAGTTGAAAAAATAAAGAGGGAGAAAGAGAAAAAGAAAGAGAAGGGATTGGAGAGAAGAAACATAGCGGAGAAGTTGCTCCGCTGTAATTTTTGTAGATCTGTTTCTTTTAAAATTTTTTCTTTTTCGACAAGAAAAGAAAAATAACAAATGAATTTTTTCTTTTTTTATTCATCATTTACTTTGTCTCTTTTTCTATTTTTAATTTATACCAATATATATTTAAATAATTTAAAAAAATTAAAAATATTACCGATAACAATTTTTAAAAAACTTTTTAATTAAACGCTTGTAATTGTTACTTTGCGTCATAACGTTTGTTCATAAAATCTCTTTTCCCTCTATATTTTAGAAAAAGTAAAAGAAAGGCGTCAAAAGAAAAGAGAAAAAGGAAACAAGATTAATTTCGTCATGCATACATGAGAAAAGAGGAAGAGAGTATACAAACTGCGCTAAGGAAACTCTAAAAATAAGTTTCCGCAGCAGCGTCGGCGGCGAAGTCGACGGCGGCGGTTGGACTATAAGACAAGCGCATAACGGGCGCAATACACACACACACACACAACACAGACAAAATTTATCTATCTCAACGCAGCGGCACAGTCCTGCCACAGCGCGACTTTTATGCTCTCGCGGTTCTCCTCGTGCGCACTACCTATATAGACGGACACAAACGCGCATAGGTGTGTATATACGTGTGCGCACGACGGCGTGCAAAGAGGTCGAGAGCGAGCAAGACGGAGAGAAAGGGAGATAGGGAGAGAAAGAGAGAGAGAGAGAGAGATAGATAGACGGCTTGGCTTCCGACTGTACGTCGCGCGCGGCCTTTGAGCCACCTGTGCGATTACTTACTACTCGTCGGCGGCGTTCCAGTTCTCTTGCTCTCCGTCTCTCAGCGCTTGCGATGCTTAGGTTGTTCCGACCGCAGAGTGGAACAGAGACAAAAAGAGCCAAGGCCTCGCGAGTACGAGAGAGAGAGAGAGAGATAGACGTGGCTAGATAGATAAAGAAAACGCGACTCGTCGACGAAGAGAGACGGAGAGACCCGTTAGAAAAATAGCCGCACGCTGCGTTCGCTGATTGGTCGCTCCGAAGCGTGGGGATGGAACGACGAGCAATGGGGGAGAGAAGGAAATTGTAAATATTGTTCAGTGGAAGGTTGTATGCTCGGGATTCGCTATGACTTTTTTTTTCTTCTTTCTCTTTTCTAACACAATGGAACATTCGTGGATCGGATTGTTGTTGAAACGGTGCAGTTGTTTTGTGTAAGCTGGTAATTTTAATTTTTCGTTTTTTACCTTTTTTTTTTTTTTTAATCTTTTGCAAACGATTGAACTTTCTCGTCAAGTATTAATTTATTGGAATGTGTAATAACGATTGATTTAAAGATATCCGCGTATTCAAAATGACATTAATTTATTCAGGATTCAATCAACGTGGGTAATAGTTCGATCGAAGATTGTACGCACAATAATTCTACGACCATGACCTAAACTTTAAAAAGTTTCTATCCTCCATTCACAAGGAACAAAAACCTGTAATTACAAAATGTTGCGCGCATACATTCGTAACAAAATTTTGTAAAAACTTTCGAAAGAAAAGAAAAAAAAATATAAGAAAAATAAGGAGAAAAAAAAATATCGTTTCATCTCAAAGTCAGTAAGACATAAGAGAAAAAAAGAAACGATACGAGGAGGGGGATTACAAAAAAGAAAAAAAAAAAAAAAAAAAATGGGAAAGAGAAAACATGTCGGCCGTGAGATGCCAGCGCGCAGCTTCTTACGCGACTATAACGTTCCCGCGGTATAGAGCGCACATGGGCGATGGTAATGGAGAGGGAAAGAGAGAAACGAAGAGAGAGAGAGAGAGAGAGAGAGATAACCGTATAGAACGCGACCGCGACGCGTGATTTATCAATGAACTCGGCTCTCTCTCGATGAGCATCGCATTCAACACTTTCCCCGGAATGTCTCGTACGTGCACTTGGCTTATTGCTCTTCGTTCTTTTGTACTTTTTATTAAATCGTTTCGACTGTTTTTGCTTTATTTTAATTCAAATTGATTTTTTTTTTTTTTTTTTTTTTTTTTTTTTTTATTATTAACAACTACCGATTGTATTGTTAATGTCTGTATTATTTTACTCATTTTAAAATTGATAGATAATTTTTATCATTCAAAACTAAACAAGGAAACATACTAAGCGCTTATGAATTAATATTCAAACGCAAATGACTTTCGGTTAATTTACGATCATTTATCATTAATGTTTTACTTTAAATTGTCACGTTTGGCTCACTTTGAAGTGTATATAAATCGCATTAAATCAAACAGTCTTATAATTAATACGTTTTAAATAAAGAAAAACAGAAATTATTTGAAAATTAAAGCGCTATTTGTTAAGATATATCTCAAATTACATAACATGACAAACCGTGAGCTAAGCATCAAAACTTCATCTTACTTAAGATAATTGCAGAAATTAGAGATTCCAAATCAGGGTAAAAATTAATCAAGTCAATTTTCCCTCTTATCACTTTTACTTCTAATTGAGATGACTAACAATGACTAATGACGCCTTAAGTGTCATTTAATTGTAATGCGCAAAAGCTGCCTAATCTATTTTTCTGTATTTAATAAAGCACGCATTGTCGGTAACGATTGAAGACGCGCCACTTTTGGAATTTCTCGGCAACGTTTAGAATTCAATTTTATATCAAAATTTGTACAAAGCTATCGAAGCGTTAGTAAGAAATTTTAGTTTTCAAACATTCCGAGATTAGTTTTATTCTTTTAATTCAATAGATGAATAATCATGAGCACACGCGATCTAAAGTATTTTATACTTTTATTATCAAAAGTGTCTACGTATTCATTAAAAATTCCTTTAGCAATTTAAAGAATTTTTAGCCTTATAAAAAATGAAACTATTGCTGTAGATTTAAGCTAACCGTTACAATCGCGCAGTCTCAATCGGTACTGATTCTCTACATAGTTCAACCGATTTCGAAAGAGATAGAGAGAGAGAGAGAAAGAGACAGCGAGTGAGAAAAAAAAAAACAAAGAAAGACGAGAGGACGCGGTCGAATCGTTGCCGGTATTGTCGCACCGATCGGCGCTTTCGTCGAATTTATGTTATGCTCAACAGTCATTGACCGGAGTTGCATTCGACCGACGCGATACAATAAATGAAATCGAAGGTAAAAAAGGGAAAGAAAATACGTCCTGCAGGATAAAGAGAAAGAGAAAAAATACGATGTAACGGTCGTACATAGCTAACTTATCGGGGTGTGCTTGCGGAAGCCTTTGTTTTCCTTCCGGCATATATATAGTTTTGTAGATTGGAGTTGAGAAAAGTTTATACAAGTGGATAATTGATTTTTTTTTTTTTTTTTTTTTTTGTATTGAATTTTTAAGTATACTTCATTTAAAGTTTAATAGATTTTTAGTACGGTGGAAGTTTATTTATTGAAGCGTGTTTTAAAAGTTAAATATAATGTTGTATATTTTACTTTTATAATGATTGTACAATAAATTTTTTAATCGCGTAAATTTTAAGTCGAAATCTCAAGTAAACCCAAATTAACGATACTCGATTTAAATACAACTTTTAAAATAATTCAAGTGCCATTGTTTTTCAAATAGCTTATAAATAATGCATAACTTTCGTTCAAACTATTGTATACGTCGTGATCCCCTACGTAAACTAGTTTGGAAATCGATTAAAATAAAATCGTTTACATCCGATAAACATGCAAAATTAAACAAAAAAAATATCTAAGAAACGAAATAAATTGTTTATCACACTTATATATATACGCTAAAAACACAGTTACACGACGATACAGTAATATCACCCAAATCGTTCTTCGTCTCTTTCTTTATTTCATCGGCCGTACATATACTCGTATACTTACATAATCAAGTCTGCGTAATGCCATTGTTTTCAAAAAAAAAAAAAGAAAATGCGCTTCGCGTGCTTGAAACCTTGAACCCGCGCGTAAGCGAGTATATTTTTATACGTGTATGTACACATGTATATATATCGGTCGAGCGCTTCTTCCTCGATTACACGACACTTACACGTGCGCAATTTTCTTTCTCCTCCGCGGCGAAATTACGCGTGTGCCGAATACGCAGATATATCGCGAAAGGTGAAAAATCCCGCGGAAGAAATAATTTATTATCGAATCGCGACCTTGGCACGTACGATGCCGAGAGTAACGTACTATTATCCGAGTTTCGCTTATTACGTGGATATTTCGAAAATTGTTTTTCTATGCTCGCGTTATACATATATCAAAGATGCGAAAAACTCTCGTTTTTCTTCGAGGAGTTATTTCTGAAATATAATGTTGATATAATATATGTTATTTCGATACCTATTAATTCGATCATTTTAATATTTTTAATATATGTAGTTATTATTTATTTATTTATTTATTTATTCTTTTTTTCTTTAATTAATTGTCAACAATTTTATAATTTACAAAGAATTTTTTTCATTTTTCGCGATAATTTAATTCAAATTTATATGACAAATAATTTTTTGTTCAAATATTTATTTCGCATTAATAATACGCAGTAAATGATTGATAAAAAAAAATTTTATTCTCGCCTATCCTCGACCTCTAAGTAGCTCATCTCTCCGCGACGATGGAAAATTCAGCTTCCAGTTCTTTCCACGAGCGATATTATATCGCACGGCGAGGAAATAAAGAAAGGGGAGGAACCTCCTTGGAAAATCCTCACGACGTGTGTCGACCTTCGCACGTACGCGCGTCGCCGTCAATCTCCTCGAGAGTGCAGCGGCCTCCCTGAGACAGGCCTCTCGGGAGTTCGTTGAGCCGAGGCTCTTTGCGTGCCCTATCGCTCTCTCTCTCTCTCTTTCTTTCTACTCGACTTTTCTTCTCTTCATCTCCTCGACGTTGCGATCCGACACGTATAGTCGTTTGCTCCCTCTTGTACACATTCTACGTGGGCTTCGTGTGAGATTAATTTATTGTTTGAATTTTTGGCAAACTGAAATTTAATGGTGAAGAATTAAAATTGATGAAATAGAATTATGATTATAAATTATCCTTTTTTTTTTTATGCTTTTGAAACATAAAAAATAAAAACGTTTCAGGATTTGAAAAAAATATTTCGAAAATTCGTACAAGATTTTATAAAACTTTTCCTTGACGAATCTCTATTTATACAAAATTTTATAAGAATAAAAAAGAAAGGAACAATTTTATAACGATATATAAATAAAAACAACTTATCAAAATATTTAAGCGCAAAATTAATTCCACGAGCGAGTTCAGTAACACTTTAAACTTGACTGAACGTATCCGCGCGAGACAAAAGCATTCGCGTTAACAGCCAGCGATAATTTGAAAAAAACTTTTCCAAACGCGTGCAAAAATGCACTTTTCTTGTCTCTCTTTACGTATACGTAAACGAAACTCGTCGCATAAACTTACACATATATGCTCTTAATAATCGTTACAAAATTCGAGGTCTTTGAACCTCTCCTACTTCTTCTTCTTCTTTTCTTTTTTTTTTTTTTTTTTTTTTTTATAGTTATACTCGTTATTTCACGAGCGCGTGCGCGCTTCGAAATTGTGCGCGGTTAATTGGTAAGGTGAAGAACCGATAATCGGTAATCGAAATGAGAGAGAGAGAGAGAGAGAGAGAGAGAGAGAGAGAGAGAGAGAGAGAGAGAGAGAGAGAGAGAGAGAGAGAGAGAGAGAGAGAGAGAGAGAGTGTGAGGGAGAAAGTATTGAGCGCAACTTTTGTCGTTGACGACAAGGTCGTCGAAGGTCACGGGCTGAGAGAGTACCATTGGCAAATTTCAAATTCGTATCTGTGGTTATGGCTTCGAAGATACCGGATATTTGGGATTGGGATAAGAGAGCTAGTTAAAAGATTTTTATAAGCACCAAAGATAAAATAAAAAAAAAAAATACTTAATACGAAGTATACGAAGTAGTTATGCCAATAATGTCTCTTTTATTACATTGTCAACTACATCAATTATTATAATCACATATGTCAGATTTTGTTTTAACAAAACGATAAATCGTGCAATGAATATTATTTCAAGTGTCCTATGAAAAAATATAGCAAAGGAATTATAAATATCGTATCCATACAAAAACGAGCGATGCAACCACGATTTTCAAATCGTGAATTCTCCAATCCAGGACTAATTTTCCACGCTTAACTGAAACGAGTCGCGATAGGTGCTATCGGTTAACGCGCTCGAAATCCTATACGCGGCGAGAAGCCAAAGCTCCACCTTCGTTTCTCTCTCTCTGTCTCTCTCTCTCTCTCTCTCTCTCTCTCTCTATACATATCGATCCGTGTGCACGCTCATGGGTAGAGAGACGCGACGTTGTACCGCGAGGGAAAACCCACCAGATATCGATTCGGATAAAATAGAGGGAGAGAAAACTGTACGACCTAGCTCGTTCTTTTACCGAAAACTTTTCGCAAGCCCGCGCGCGCTTGCCTGCAATTGCGCGAATCGAAGGATAAGGAAAACTGCGCAGTCTGTGAGTGCGTGTGTGTGTGTGTGTGTAATTTTGTAGGATATTCATTGGCTCTTACGATCGATGCTGTCTTTTTTTCTTTTGCTTGAGTTTTATAACGCACGTGCGCGCGCGTGTGTGTGACTCTGCGAATCCGCGTGAAGCTTTTTCTTTTTTCGGGCGTTTTATACCCCGGGGAAATCTTCGCTTTGGTTTTAATGTTTGAATTACCTGCGATGATGGAAAATTTGAGGTTTACATTCGAAGCGATTTACTTTCGTTATTGCTTTTTTCGTGTACGGTTATTTGAAGTGTGATTTTCGTTTAATGTAAACTTTTATTAATTTTTTTTTCTTTTTTAACGCGAAATGAATATTTTTTTTATTTATTTTTGAGAAAAAGGTCGCGGCTTCCAAATATTTAACAACGTTCTTAAAATTTTAAGTAAAAACTTTTGTGAAAAAGTAAATCGAGCGCAGTTTCATTAATTATAAATCCGTTATTTGATGATAAATAAAATCCTTGTAAAATTATCTGAACGTGTTTCTCGTAAGTCGATCAACGATCAATCTTTTTTTATTAACAAAGCAAAATCAATTGCACAGCTCGGAAATCTCGTAGTCGGCGTTGCAACAACGCGATATCGAATCCAAGTTCGCGAGCCTTTTTGATAATCTTTTTCTCTCTTTCTCACGCATACATATACATACCAAGATAGACACATATTGGTACAGAGAGAAAAGCGAAGGCGTCTGCCGTACGTCTGGCGTTCGCTCGCTTATAACCCAGAGGGGGATAAAAGAGAAAGAGAGAGAAGCGGATACTAGAGAGTCGCGTCTCGCTTTTCTCCGCACTTTCGACGAAGCTACCGCACCGAGAGTTCATCGTCTCCCTCGTTCTCGTATTCTCGACTCGTTGCTTTTCTCCCCTCCCATCCCACCTCTCCGCCTTCTCCTCTTTCTTTTTCTACTCTCGCGCGCGCTTCGGTTTCTTTTCCTCGACGTTGTCGGTGTGCTTAGACACACTCTCTGCACGTATACCGTTTGTTTCCACCACCGGCAGGATGTTCCCGTTACGAAATTTCTTTTCTACTCGGTCTAGCGAAAGAGAACGAACTGTTTCGCGATCAAAAAAAAAAAAAAAAATAAAGAAAGAAAAGAAACGAAACGTAAAAGAAGGTACGACGACGGCTTTGTTGAAACGCTCGGGATTCTCGATGTTGGTTTTTCGTCCCACCCGGATGAAACTCGTCGTTCGCTGCGCTTCAGAATTTTACCTTACTCCGGTAATAATTATAGCTGAATATAACGTTTTTCTTCTCGCGATCTCGAATTCTTAAGGAATTTCAAATCTATTTTATCGTTGTAACCGGTCGTAGTTACAATTTTAAAACATGATATTTGATCGTATCGTTAAATTATTCTCGAAAATGCTTCTTGACATTAAACAGCAATTCTTTATATAATTTACCTATCGTGTACATTAATCGCGAACGAATTCCATATCGCCTACGCGTACATCCAAAAACAAAGCCACGATGCGTTCTTATAGAGATAATTCATCCCACATGTACGCGTAAATCTCATAAATATATATATATATATATATATATATATATATATATATATATATATATATATATATCATCTCACAAACGCAGCACGTAATATGGCACAACTCGATGCCAAAGTATCAAAATCTAACTCGGCGTATAAACATTATCCATGCCTGCACTCTTATCCGACACGATTCTTCGGTTAAATCGTATCGCATAATGCTCTCCTTCTCTCTTTTGAGATAGATAGATAGAGAGAAATAGATAGAGAGAGAGAGAGACAGAGATAAAACCGCGTAACACACTTTACAAAATTCTGATGTAACGTGTATGCGCTTGCGCGCGGTGATCTAAGGAATCGCCTTGAACGATAAGCCGCGTACATGAACGAGAAAGGAGCATATATACATACATATACACACATGACGACGATGGGATGTAGGCAGCAAGAGAGAGAGAGAGAGAGAGATACAGGGAGGGAGAAAATTACATAAAAGGCCAGGTGAGCCGAGTTGCTCACCCACGTCCTCTCAGGGTCGCCGCACGTAAACGCCCACCACGAGCTCCGTTTGCCAACGCGCGTGTGTATATATCCGTCAATCTTTACTTTATACCTTGCCTTTTTGTTTTTTTTTTCTTCTTCACTTTTTTTTTTTTTTTTTACTTTTTTTTCGTCCTTTATTAAAGAACGCCGGTGTATGCGTGTTATCGCGAGGAAGTATGAGTTTTAATTATTTGGTAATTTACCTTTTTTTTTTTACGTTTTACATCGTATTTTCACGATCTAATTTTTTGTTCTTTCTCTTTTGTTTTTCCTTTTACAAGTGGATTGATGATAAATTTTAACGCGCCGTATGTGTATAAACATAAATTTTATCACGCCATTACTCTCAGATGGTATTTTGAGATCGGGGAAGGTTGATAACGGTAATAATTACCGACGAATGTTTCATTCGGGTAAATTATATCACGTGTAGGTGAAAAAATTTCACCGACTTAAATAATTAAAACGCTCCGTATATGTAAGTGATAAATTGAGATTAAAAACAAAGAGCTATATACATCATTTTTTTTTTTTTTTTTTTTTTTTCTTTTTAAAGTTCTACGAAGTCGTTAAATTAATTTACCCCCGGGGTGGTAAAGATAATGAATGCTTACGAGCTTTGCGATAATGCGAAAATCTTCCACGAATTATTCGGAGATTTATTAAAAAAAAAAAAAAAAAAAAAAAAAAAAAAGAAAGAAAAACCGCTTCCGCAGCACCGTTACGCTTCACCGACTTCGGTCAGCTTTTCCGTGAATGCTTGAAAAGAAAAAACAAACTTCTTATCTTAGATTTGAGACGTGCACCATTCGCGATGTATATATCCAATCCCGCGTAACCTTTTTCTTCGATCGACAAAAATAATTTACCCATTTAAAAAAAAAAAAAAATAATAAAAATAAGAATCATAATACAACAAAGTAAAAAAAAAAAAGCCGCCGGAGCAGTGAGTTAGAGAGTAAGGAGAGGATAGGTTCGTTGAACCGTCGTCGGACATTCCACGGAGAAAGAGAGAAAGTAAACAGAGAGACACAGAGAGCTGCGTACGCGCGAGCGAGCGAACGTCAGACGATAGCAGTGAAGCACAGGTGCCGTGGACTTGGAATTCCGGTGCGATTGCGCGCACTCGCGCGTACGCATACTTCGAGTGCGCATTATCGCACCGAGCGATTGAGCTCGTTTTGCGCTCTTAAATCTTTCTTTCATTTTTTTCTTTTTTTTTTTTTTTTTTCATTCATTTTCTTTATTTTCTTTTTATTTTATTCGCGTCGCAGGCAGTTTAGTCTCGAGTGCCGCATTCGTCGTATAGTTCCCCTCTCTCTCTCTCTCTCTCTCTCTCTCTGTCTCGTCGTGTGCGAGCGGCTGCTTTTTTTTAACTTTTTATGAATGGAGATAGATCTCGAAGCTTTTTGTTTATGGATTATTGGGGAGAAAAATTGTGCGGTTTGATTGGTTTCTGCGTTATTCCGATAAGAAGCTGATTTGACTCGTGTAATATTGTTATTTGATTGAATCTATACGATATACTTAATGACACTTGTTGTCATAAATACGGATTATATTGAATCTTATATTTATAAATAAATCATTACCAATATTATCATTGGACCAAATTTATTTTATTCAATTATTATAACGTTATTTTTTTTTTTTTTTTAATAACATTGAGAGATTTGTTTCTTTTATTATACTTTTCAAAATAAGAAACTGTGTAAAAAACAAAACTTGAAGTCTAATTAATTTCTTATTATTGTTACAGATCACGTGGAAGGAGAACGTGATAAGAGCAGACGGCCGATGAAGTGGAGAGCACGAGCGCGCTTGAGAGCAGGAAAGTATCGGACGCGCGAGAGGAGGTGAGAACGAGAGAGGGATAATAAAAAACGAAAAGAAAGAACAATAGAGCTAAGCAGACCGAAGAGGCGTAAAGAAAGAGACGAATATTGTTAAGGATAACGTCGTCGAAGGTGAGCGAGAGAAGTAAGAGAAAGAAGAGAGAGGGAGAGAAGAGTGAGGCAAAGGAAGGAAGCGAAAGAAGGTCCCATGTTAGCGGACATTAACGGTAACCTGGCGGATCTGAGAAGCGAAGCTGCGATGGCGTCGCAGAGGTTTTGCCTGCGCTGGAACAATCACCAGAGCAACTTGCTCTCCGTATTCGATCAGCTTCTGCACGACGAGTCATTCGTCGATGTCACGCTGGCCGTTGAGGGCCAGCTGCTCAGGGCGCACAAAATGGTGCTGTCCGCATGCAGTCCCTACTTTCAGGTTGGTTTTTTTTTTTTTTTTTTTTTTTTTTTTAATTACTCATGACTTTCACAAAATTATTTTCGCTTATTAGCAATATTGAGTACACGGTCAAATTTAATATTAAATCATTGAAAATAAATTATCGCGATATTATTATTATTATTAAGATTATTCCTTGCTGTTATTGATTGCGTCTAGTTTCGTTATTCAGTGAATTTGACGCTTATTTGGCAAGGAAGAGAAACTAAGGCAGGATCCACATTTGGATTGTATTGTTTTGCAATGATCAAATACTTAACCTGTCGAACAAAAATAAATAAATTATATAAATTTCATTGAGAATCTTATTAACGAACTAAATGTCGCCTTTAATTTATTTAAATAAATACATTCTCCGAGTAATATCAACATTTCTAAATTCTCATCGATTTCGCTTAAGCAATCGACAAAACGATAAAAAAAAAATTCATAATTTTCGCAGGCCTTGTTCGTGGGCCATCCCGACAAGCATCCGATCGTTATACTGAAAGACGTACCATACGTGGACATGCGCAGCCTCTTGGATTTCATGTACCGTGGCGAAGTGAGCGTCGATCAGGACAGGCTTACCGCTTTCCTGCGCGTCGCCGAATCGCTACGCATCAAAGGCCTTACCGAGGTTAACGAGGACAAGTGCGATTTACCCAGTATCACCTCGTCGCTCCTCGGCAATCAGAATGCCGTACCACCACCACCGCCAAATCTACACCGGATAAATCAACTTGGCCAGCATCATTACATGCCCCAGAAAAGGTACGTTATCCATTTAATATTTTTCTCTGTCTTCTTTTTAATTTTAAATTTATTCAGATATACTTATTAATGTTAAATATAGCATTTAAAAAAGTTATTCCGTTAAAAAATTCTAATCGATTACATTGTTTCACCAGGTATCACCACATGTCGAGTCACCCACTGCTCGGCTCAGCTCTCACGGCACCTAAGCGCAAGCGAGGCAGGCCGCGAAAGTTGAGCGGCTCGTCGGACACACCGATGGACACGAGTTTGGGCCAAGAGCAGCAGTGTTCCGGTGCCGATCTGGTTCAAGGCTCGCCCGAGATGATGGAAATGAAGATAGGTCTCGATTTCCAAAGCGAAGTCGCGCAAAACAGCAGCGCCGGCAGCAGCGGGAGCGCCGGCTCCAACGGCAGCGGAGCCGTTGGTTCTGGCGCGGCTTCCGCGCGAAAAGACGAACCCACGGAGAACGGCACCGATCAGATAGAAGCTACCCTCTTCGTTAAAATCAAGGGCGAGCCCGAACCTACGCCTAGTACTTCCGCACAGGGTAAGATGTTAATTTTATTCAATTTCAAACTTCGTACGATAACGAAAAATAAAACATTTTTGTGATTATAAATTTAATTTTACATTCATTGTTCAATTAGTAAAAGAATATTTTTTAACAATTTCTATTAATATTGCAGCTAAGGACGAGGCATTCACGCGGCCGCTCAGTAGACAAGGAAGTGAAAGCTTTAAGCAAGGTAAGAGAGACCATAAAAGCCTTATCCTATGCCTAATGACTCCACGCGATTTAGCGATCTCCTTTTTTGTAACCAGTAACCAATAACAAGTTTTTCAAATGCATTGCTAATCCTTGTACTGCAGGGGAATAATTCTTTTTTTTTTTTCTTTTTTTTTACCAAAAAATTATTTTTCAACCAAAGGTTGTCAACAATTTGTAAACGCATGTGGAGGATTTCTGCGGATTGTGTTTGTCTTTTTGACAAACTACATTTTTTTTAAAAAGCCACGCTTTTATTTTAAATTTAGATTTTTAATGTAACGATCTAAATTATAAATTTTTTATGCATTATTTTAAATTTAATTCTATTTCGGTATAGAAAAAATTTTATAAAATTTTAATTTTCTAAAAGGTTATTTGAATATGTTCTATAGAAAGTGGCAGTTTATATTATAAAGATAAATCTGTTATAAGCATGTGGCGTTTACATGTAAGAGATAAATCGTTCATTAAACGATTATTATTAAAATCTCGAGCATGAATTTATAAGAAAAAAATGATAATTTCTATACATAATAGGTGCTTTAAATCGCGATTTAATTTAAAGTGCATGAAAAGTGAAAAATGAAAAAAACTCTTTAAGTCACTCGACGATTATTCGAATTTGTAATTCAGTGATATTTTGCAATACATAAAATATTCAACACCGCTGCACTCAAAGTGAACTAGAATGCAACGAATTGTTGTTTCTATCGCGAAAGAATTGATTGTTTAGTGTACGTGTGATGCACATACATACACACGTATAGTGACTTATCGGGAGAATATAAAACGCTGCAAGCCAACCCCCTATGCATGGTGTGTGAAATATAGCCCCTTACTCTTTTTTTTTAGCCACGCTACAGAAGACCTCTCGGTGAACCGCGCGGAAATTTTTTCGTTCCAATGCTTTATGTCGTCCAGCGTTGTCTCTCCTTGTTTATTACAGTTTTGCCTTTGTTTTTTTTTTTTATCTCGAGTACGGTTGCATATACGCTTTTTGATTTTTTAAAAGGCAGTCGTTTGTCAATTTTTTCCTTTTTCTCTCTTTTTTAAAATTTTTCAAAAAAAAAATAAATTGCTTTTTAAAATAATTTCTAAAAAATTGCATTATTATTTATTTGCTTAAACTTTTTTTTTTTTTTTTGATAAATCAATATTTTTTACAACGACTTTAATATAGTTGATGTATAGAGAGAAAAAGGATTTGATGTATAATTAAAATATAATCACGACAAAACAATAAAAAAGGACGAAGGGACGTCATATTGAAGTAACTAAAGGATAATAATGTAAAGTGAACTAAATAAAAATTGAAGCAGATCACATAGTGAAGTACTCCCTTGAATGCTGTAGCATCCAAATAATCTAACCCATATTCCGTATACCACATATATATAAAACAAACCCAAGTAAAATATATATTAGTTGTATACGGTTTCACAACAGATGACACCCATGTTATAATCACTTGCTCGGCCAATGCGTAGCGCACCTCCGTTTTGTTAGTATTACTTTTTTTTTTTTTTGCCGGACCTTTTACAATTACGTATTTGTGTCACTACATATTTATATATTATAACTATGTATACAATTTATTATTTTATTTTAATGAACTTTTTGTTTATTTTATTGCATTCTCACTCTCCCCGCACAAGATATTATTATATATGTGTATTAAAGAAAGAAAAAAAGAGAAAGAGAGAGAAAAATTATAAAAAAAAAAGCGCTTCGCTGCCATTGGCCAAATTGGTAAAAGGAGGGGGTGGAGCCAGCTATGCGGTGCCTTAATTTTCAAAACGCTGGTTATATACATTGTGTGTACACGTTTTACACACACTTATTGTTTTTTCTTTTAAAACATATGTTTCTTTGTTATATTCAATATTACACAATAAAATTCCGTTCGTTAGTTTATTCGTACTATTCTTGATTTGTTATTTTATTGGTAAATTTATATGTTTTACCACAGAGCTCTAAGCAAAGAGATATTAATATCAAAAGTATAATTTAACGACTGATCGACAGACTGTGAGGGAAAGGAAAGCGAAAAATGTTTAATTTTTTTTTCCATAAAAATAAAAAAAAAAAAAAGAAAAAAGAAATCTTGATAGTACGGAAAACGGAGAAAAATAATGGAGAGAGAAAAAAACTAAAGGAAAAATATAACTTTTAGAGGCGTGATGAGTATAAAAACGTCTCTCGTGTAAAATAATCCTCTTCTGCCTTTTTCTTGCGTCTTAAATGGGCCTATTCGAACATTTCAGTTATACAAATGTATTATAAGTGTATTATGAAAAATACTAAGTGCATATTTTTACATCATGTATATATTAAGTTTCATAATAAAAAACGCAAATTAATTAAAAAAAAAAAAAAAAAAAAAAAAAAAACTAATCATAAAAAAAAAAACGTGAGTGCTCGAAGATCGAAGAATCGGTCAAATGACATATATATCTAGTGAACACGTGTTGTTGTTATACTTTGTTCTCTTGCGCAGCAGGTGAGTTGAGAATTGAGTCAACTTTAAATTCTGACGTTACCTTTGCGCGGGGAAGCGAAGGACTAGGGAGGCCAGCCGTTGTAAAGATTAAGAAAAACCCGTTTTTTTTTGTACAGATAAAAAAAAAAAAAAAAAAAAAAAAAAAAACAATCAAGAAAAAAATTTAAAAGAAAAAAAAAATTACTACACTTTTACTAATATTAAATAATTGTTCATATCGTTGAAAAAAGTCGATCGTCGTCTCGTGTTTCGGTTTTATTCGACGGATGTTGGGTTACTTTATAAGAAACGAACGATGGAATTGCTTAATTTTATTTTTTGATTTATTATTATTGTTATATATATATATATATATTTTTTTTTTTTTTACATGACCTTTTTTTGATTTTATTTATTTCGCGAAACTTTTTTGTTTCTTAAGTGTGACTGTGTGTGTCTCTCTGCACTTTTGCTTTAGCGTACGTAGACGATTTTTTTCCTATGTTTACTTATTTTTTGTTCACGGTTTTAAGCTAAATTTTTTTCGAGTCTCCGAGCGTTAAACAAAGCTGTTTCAGAAGCTTTTCTTTTTTTTTTTTGTAATGTTAATGATTGGATAATATTAAATTTGGATTTATCAATTAACTTGAAAAAAAAAAAAAATAGTAAGAATTTTTTTTTTTATCGCAAAATGTATGCTACATTTTGTAAAATTTTAATAAACATAGATTGAATAAAAAAACTTTTCACGATATTGCTCAATCAAGGTAACGCTTTGTTTTTCACATCCTCTAAAAATATTTTGCCAGGAAGTTGTACTTCGGCATCGGTGTAATTACATACTAAAATAAAAGCTCTTCTAAAAAATTCTCAAAAACGAATTTCAATTCTCGACTTCTCTTATTATACAAACAATAATTCTAAATGGGAATAAAAAAAAAAAAATATTAAATCGGATGACCGATCAAATGGCCTTTATTTGAGGATATTGAGATAAACTAAGTCCATATCTATATTTTCCAATTAAGAAACATAACATTTAAACAAAATTTTTATTAAAAATAAAGAAAGTAAGTAAAATGAAGAAATATCAACGGTTAAGAGGATGTGCGAGAAAGAGAGCAGAAAGCGAAAGAAATATAAGCTATTCGTGCATCAACAGAGACACACATGTACACTCGATATTAACGAAAAGAAAGTGAAAAAATGTTTACTTCGACAATCTAAGAAAAGTAGATGAATAAGAAAACACCGTAAGCTTTTAAGTGTCTAGACTCGTTAATGATCGAGCAAAAAGAAAAACAAAAATTTTAGTAGAATACGACGACGATGACGATAATAATATATGAAATTAAATTTTATAAAGTAGTAGTAGTCAAAATAAAAAAAAAAAAAAGTGTTTAAAAAAATGAATGAAAATAACGCGGCGTCTCTTTTGCTGGCTCTACCCTTCCTCTTGCTTCCCCCCACAAATGAACTCGTTTATTTTTTCTTTTTAAGTACATCTCTATATCTTTCTCTAAAAAAAAAAAAAAAAAAAAAAAAATAAAACTTTTTTTTAAATTTTTTTTATTGTTCATGTACATAATATACTCTAAATCTATAAACTTCACAATCTTTTTTTCACACGCATTTATGACGTTCTTCCACGACAAAAGCTATTTTACGTATGGAGTGCAGTTATCACACACGTTATTGCACTTAATCTTATGTACATTCTGTATAAGAATATGTATCACAAATAATGTGTGTTTATGTATGCACATTTACATGTTGACACGTGAATCTATTATTAAATATATTACGATACCTAAATTTTAACGCAGTATACAATAAAATTTATTTATAATTTTTAATTTTCTTTTGATGATGAATGTGACTGTTTCTAATAAAAAATATTCATTAAATATTTTAATTAGAATAATAAATTATAAAATTATAAAATCTTTGCAGATTAAGTTTTCTTTTAATTTCATAATATTATACATATTCCTATACGTAAGTGCAGACGATTTCTTTTTTTTTTTTTTTTTTTTTTTTTTTCATTTTATTGGTATTATGCATTTCAATACGTTTGTTGACATCAAAATAATCAAAATGTAAAAAAAAAAAAAAAAGTTTCTATCGATTACTTATTTATTTCTCTTTTTTTTTTTTTTTATTTTTATTTTTCTTTTTCTTTTTCTTTTTGTAGAAAAATTTATTAAGCCTTTGTCGTAGCAAGAAGTACCTCATAAACGCCCCATAAAAAATTCAACCATAAGACTAACGAACACGAGCCATAATTTCCAATCTTTGCAGACGGCGAGGACACGACTTCGAGTTGCGGCGGCGGGGGTGGCCAGTCACCCGGTGGCAACGCCAGCCACATACGCATCAACTTCGAGAAGTGCTTCCGCAAGGAGTACAACTCGATCCAGGGCAACAAGCAAGACGACGCCGGCGATAACAACAGTCCGAGCGAGGCCGAGCCACCGAAACCGCCTTCGAAGCAGGACAACCTGAGCAGTGCCATATTTAATCTGGTCGCGGGCGGCGAGTCCGAGATCAGCCAGTCCGACTTCGAGAGCTCGTACAAGTCCTCCGGGGGCGGTGGAGGAGCTGTCGGGGGCGCCGGCGCCAATACCGGCAACGAGACCGAACGAGCCGAGGGCTCGGTCAGGGACTTTTGCGTTAAGGAGGGCGACGTTTACAGGTGCACCGTCTGCCATCGCACCTACACCCACATCAGCAATTTTTGCCGGCACTACGTCACCTCGCACAAGCCCAACGTCAAGTACTATCCGTGCCCCGTATGCTTCAAAGAGTTTACGCGCAAGGACAACATGGTCGCCCACGTAAAGATTATTCACAGCATCAAGCCGCCCATGAGCCTTACCGGCAGCGGTAGCGCCGCCGGTATGGGCCAGCAACAGCAGCGGTAGACAGAGCCTCCCTCTTCAGACACCTTTTTGCGATTTTCTTTATTATTACGCGAGCCGGTATAGATGTTGTGTAACACGATAGCACACGTATAAAAACAAAAAAAAAAAAAGGAAAAAAAAAAAAACAGGGAACACGTGCGCGCTCATACGTGAGATGCGACTGGTTTCAAAATTTCAGAAATACGTTTTTTTGTAAATTCGATCGTCTATCGAATACGTAAGACGAGAATGCGCCCCCGTGGTAATAATTGGTATCTGGGTTGATCGTGGCCAAGAGCGTCGCGTCAACTTTGTAATATACAAATCTTATGAAAAATGTATAACGCAAATTTTGAAACTAGAAAACTTTTGTGAGGAAACACACTCGCACGGACGATGCCAAATATATATTGTAAAACCCGAGAAAAACTCTGGAGAACTGGGGTTTATTTGTTATACTTAAATTTAAAAAAAAAATGTAGAGAACGAGGAGACGATATACTATTGTACGATATCGCTGTATATCGATTATGTGCATGCGAACGCAGTGCCAAGACAAACGAAGGGAGAAAAAATGTATCGACGAACATTTTGATGCATTTTTTCTCTTTTAACAATTTCGCTATTTTGGAGTTAATTGATGTGAAGATTGGGAGTCATAAAATTTTCTTTTGTAATAAGATGTAAACGATTAAATGCTCAATTTTTGCAAAGTAGATCGATATAAGAATTTAAAATCTTTAACAAAAGCATTAAAAAAGTACAAATATTAATCTTAATGTATAAACTCATGAATCAAAATTTCATTATTTCAAATTTCATGAATTCCTTAAATTGTTTATATCTATCTAATTTTTGCAATTTAATCGTTTGCGTTATAATTTAATAAAGAAAATTAAAAAAGAAAAAACGTATTCTGAATTTCGTGAAAAAGTCAAAGTTTTAAACTCTGCATAGGGACCTTTTTAGGTCATTTTAGATACTAATGAAATATATTATAAGTCAGTTGATATATAGTCTATAAAGTTATATGATAAATGTTGATGTTTTAAGAATTTTATCATTTTATTTGAATCTAAGTGTTCTTACGTGGTTTTTTAGTATCAATTCGAGATTTTTTATGACGAGGGAAATTACGTTTACGTTTAGATTGGAGACCTCGCGAAGGTGAAAAGCAGAGCATTTAAATATTGAATCATTTACGATGTTCAGAAAACGTTATACTCTATGAAAGTGTTTTATCAATCGTACAAAGTAAAAGTATAAAAATTCGAGCTTAAAAATAATAATAATAAGAAAAAAAAAACATCAAATTTTTCACTCCAAATAATCTAAAGCGAAAAAATTTAAATAAAAAAAAGTCAGGGGGTTATTGAGTAAACTAGATCTAGAGCTTAGAAATCGGTCAATTAGTGTCATCAGAATTTTAGATTCTTTAGATAATAATAATACAAAGAAAATGCCCATAATGTATATTGAAAAAAGAAAAAAGAAAAAAAAAAAAAAAAAATACATACGAGGAAAAAATAACAAAGATTGAGCCAGTTAATCTTGTATGTACATAAACTCGAAACATATTGGGGATACAAAAGAAAAAATAAAATATAAACCGACAAAAAGCCGAAGAGGACTCGTTATAAAAATTATACGTGTTCGCGAGAGTAATAAAAGTAAGGAGAGGGAATAAAAAGGGAGAATATGATAACAATAATACGGTGCATGCGACGCATTTCCTCGATGAGTTCGCGTTGTAGTAAATCTCTCGAAGTGCCCTTAAAATCCAGCCGTATATCAAGATTTTTCGAGTTTTTTTTTTTTCCTTTTGTCTCTTTGTAATTCTAGTCGACGTTTGTACTCTCCGAGCGCGATATAATAATCCCCCTCTTACCCTCGCCGAAGTTAAAAGAAAAAAAAGAGGAATCAAAATAATTGCGAAGAAAGTTAATTTCTCATCGATGAAAGCGTAAAATGCGCTATCAAATGAGCGTGTAGCCGATTGTAGAGACTGTCACAAGTTGTTCGATCGAGTGCCAAAAAAAAAAAAAAAAAATAATAAGAAACTATATAACAAACAAAAATTGTTACGAATTACACGAAAAAGGAGTAAAAAACAATAAGCGCTCAAGCGCAAAATTTACGTCTATTGGTTAGAAGCTTCAATATGACTTGGCAAACGATTTTATTTTCGAACATGCTTACGCACTCGCGAATGTAAGCTTGCTCTTATTTTATGAAACTTAATTTTAAAAAAATTAACATTCAACGATGAAATGTAATTTTTTATTTGTTATTGAGTAGTTAAAAAATTCTACATTATCACAGCACTGCCATCGGTGCGAAATTATTCATTAAATAGATTTATTGATAATTCATTGAAAATTATTAGATTGTTATCAAAGTTAATAGCATGAAGTTGAATACTATTTAATTTTATTGTTATCTAATATCTACCACAAGTTAGACTTGATAGAATATTTTAAAATAATTATAAATAGCATCCTAAAAAATTGAGAAAATTTTTAAACGATTTATTTTAACATTTTTTTTAATTTACCATCCGATTAGAAAATTAATTTCATAAAAAAAAATATAAATATTGTTTAATTTTCTCACTATTTCATAGAACTTGAGAAAAATATTGCAATATTATAAAATGTGATAAATATAACAATAACTTTATAAATTTTTGTAGTAAAAAATAACTATCGACCAAATGAGCATATATAAACATTTGCAAAAGAAAATTTATTAGATAACTTACATTTGCGAGATTAAAACAATTGTTCGAAGGAATTTTTAAAAAGATAAGTCAAGCGAAGCTCAACCAAAATTTCGGTGTCGTGTATAACGTATGAAACATTTCGTTATCTCACGTTCACGTTACCGTGAACGTCGTGAATTCGTTATCACAACAAAGTGCAATTCGTATATTCTACACGGTTGATTAATATTTAGGAAAATCAAGATAAAAAGTAAAACATTTTAATCAAAATTTTGAGTAAAAAAAAAAAAAAAAAAAAAATAATAATGACGCTTCTACTTTTGATGCGTACTATCAATATATTGAAAATGAGGCAAATTTACAAAGAAAAAAAAATACAAATATATTTACACTGCGATGAAATTATATTAACAAAAAAATATAAATATAAAATATATATAGAAAATATATATATATATATTATAATGCAAAAGAATCAAATGTTGTTTATGCGTATAACGCATATAAAAAGAAAAGTAAACAAAGTAAAAAAAACACACTTAAGACAAATAACCGAGACGCTAATGCAACTGATTGCAAGCGAACGTTTAGTGCGTTTTTATCAAATATATAAACTGTCAAGAATAAATCATAAAAAAAGGTAAAATAATAACGGTATAATTAAGGGAACCACGTAGACTGAGTAAATGCAATATACACGTATATGACGACCGTTCGCCATTTTTGTTGTAAAAAGCAAAGAAGCCGTGTGTTTCAAAGAATTCTTTTTTATATATAACGATACAAAGAAATAATAATAATAATAAAAAAAAATAAATAAATAAATAAATAAATAAATAAATAAAAAAAAAAAAATAAAAAAAAATAATAATAATATCAACCGGTCGCGCGTGAAATAAATGAAATAAACAAACACTGTGTCCTCGATGTAAAAATATACGGGGGGCGGAAAGAGGGTCGGATTGACGTTTGTGAAAGTGTGGATTTATAAATATATAGAAAAGCTACCGAAGTAGAAATGGACGCAATCATGCTAGAAGAGAAATAAATAAATTAGAAATAGATAAAAGGATATAAGCAGATTGCGCAATTTTTTTGTTTCTTAAAGACTGCAGAGGGACGGTTCAAACGACACCAAATACAAGATAGTACTGACATTGGATAGACTGAAGGCACCTTAGTAGTAACTTAAAAAAAATAAATAAATAAAATAAATAATTAAAAATAAAAGCGAACCGTGCCCCAAGACTTTTTTCTTGCTCAGCCAAGCCACTGAAATTGGCTTTTCATTTTCATTCTTCGACGCTGCTCGGCTTTTTCGAGGTCGACTTTTAAACGAATAACAGGGTAACTTAACAGCGTTTAAATAAAAACATAAATATCTATACATAAATGTAGTAGAAAAATTTAGAGTTCGTTAGTTATTTTTACAAGCGCGAAACATAAAAAGTTTCTACAAATTAGAGCATATATATATACACACGTTATAAAGCATATATACATACGTGACTATTTCTCAATCTAAACTGAATCGACATTACGCATCACTTTTAACTTTATTATAAATTATTAACTAAACATGTGAAAAAAGTGCCAAAATTATCCAATTCTTGCTTTCTGTGTTGATTGTATTAGATTTTTTAAACTTCATTTTCTTTTAAATCATAGAGTTGCATAAACTTTTTCTTCAAATAATTTCACGTTTTTATTTACAAAATGCATTTACTGCTCACATAATAATAAAGTAATATCGATGTTTCTTAATCATAGGAAATTGATAAAACGCAAAAATTGAATGAAAATGATTGAAGCTGAGAAAACGTTCGAAGCAGCGTAAAAAGCCTAAGATACTGAATTTTGAGAATTTAAAATTTACGATGAAAAAAAAAAAAAAAAAAAAAAAAAAAAAAAAAAAAAAAAAAAAAAAAAAATGATAAACTTGAATAAAAAAACAAAAAGTGGTAAGGCTTGAACTGAAACAGTCGAAGGCTATAAACGGTCATAGGCTTAGTCGCGAGAAGACAGCACTAACTAAAAAAGTACGATCGTAGCTTACTATATTTTGCACCTTAAACACTCTGTCACTACCCTCGTCGGGGTTGTTTATTTTTTTTTTCTTTTTTTTTTTTTTTTTTTCTTTTAATATTATTAACGATAATGATTATATACTTTTTTCGTGTAACTATTATTAAGCAAAGAAATGGAGAAAAAATATAAAACACGAGGCAAACAAACGCGAACCGGTTATATATATGATGTAACACACACACACATACACACACATACATACATACACACAGTTTGCCGACGAATTATGTTGTTTTTTTTTCACTTGCTGGGTCTAGACATGTAGAAGACTAGAGGCTATATTAATAATTAATTGATTAATTGATTATTATTAATACTATTAATTATTATCCGTAACGATTATACGATTTTTAAGGACGAGAACTATATTGTTGTTTCTTTTTTTGTTTCCGAAATGGAAAGAGAAGATAAAAAAAGACATAATAGCAAAAGAAACCAGTGTTTGTTAGTTCGTTGTTTAGAGAGATAAATACGGAAGATATAATAAGTTTTAAAGTCGTTAAAACGAGGATTCGAGCGAAGAGTCAAGATAAAAATGTTTTAGTGTCATAGATTTAATATAAAAAAATAAAAAAATAAGGACTTTTTTTTTTGTTTGTCGCGCTTCGAAAAGAAACGCTTTATTTTCGTTCTTTTTTTACAAAAAAAAAAAAAAAAAAAAAATAAAATAAATAAATAAATAAATAAATAGATAAAAATAAATAAATAAAACAGGGAAAAAAAGATATCCGAGCAGACTTTCAAAAATCTTTCTTTTAAAACGTAGCCAGAAAAATGAATAAAGTAAAGTATCGTCGTTCGTAAGTCTAACATAAAAAGGGAAAATCAATTTTACCTTCATCCGGTTTAACAAGGTTTAAATTTTTATATATAAAATATATACACACATAATTTAAGCAGCGA
>OX465098.1:62574047-62661547 GCA_949987625.1 Chalcis sispes
TTCTTTCCGAGCCGCGTTTTTGAATGGGCTAACGCGTCACCACGCATACGTTCTGTCTTCTCTCTTTTTATCAGGTTTTTTTTTTTTTTTTTTTATTTTTCTTTTATTTCGCAGCGACGTCTCATACAGAGGGATATTCTGTCATTTTTCTTTTTTATCGAATGCCTAAGGGCTAACAAGCGAATGGTTTTGCGATGTGAGAAAGTACAATTATTTTTGTAAATTAAATTTTATCATTAACTATTGACTTGATTTAAATGAGGTTTAAATAAAAGCAGCTCTTTTTAAATGTTTTTTTTTGTTACGATAATGTTGCTTGAAAAATATAACTTATGAAAATTATGGATTGTTTACGCATCAAGAGTTTTTTGCATTGAAATACGTCTGCTTTTTCTTTAAAGAATTTATGAAAGAAAACTAAAATGTGAAAAATAAAAGAAACTTTATTTTTCCTTTACGCGATTCTGAAGGATATTTTTTATTACATTTATCGTATCCTATATTTTTTATCCGATGGGAATTTACAAATCCAATGAAAGATTTATTTCAAAGTTTACGAAGCTGAGAAGTATACTCCATGTATTTTAATAAGTGATATTTGTTTTCTCTATAACGTTGTTATATGTTTTAAATGCCGTGTTTTTTTAAATTATACTAAAGTATTATTTTTATTTTTACTTTAATAATCATAAATATTTCATTTATTTGTCTGTGCAAATTGAAAAATATAATACTTTTGGTCTTCAAATCAATTAAAATTTCAATTGTTGTATACGCGTTTACACGCTTTATTGTTTCGTTGTAGCTTTTTGGATAATATTTCGTGAATCGTGAAGCGATTCTATATACAGATGAAAAGTTATCATTCGCGAGATTTTCTTGTGTTTTGTACAACCGTAAGAGTTTATGTCCCTTTTAGTGTACAGCATTTCTTTGACTTATAGGCGTGAATGGACCGATATAGAAGTTGTATTTTTTTTTTTTTTTTTTTTAATTTAATATTAAGTATCGCTATTAAGTGGTGTAGATAAATTGCTCATTTATTTTCTAGTCGCATAAAATATTATTTGAACTCTACGTCATTCAATGAATCAATTGATGCTTAGATAATTTAAGATTTACAAATGAAAAATTAAATCGAGGTGTAGCATTAAAATAAATAGCGTGAAAAAATAATAATTTGTATAAACACATTTTCTCCCTCGTCGTCATGAGCAATCGCCGTTTAAAATAATCAAACTCGGCAAGGTTTCATTCGGAAAATTATACGCAGAGTATACCGCAATCATCATTAAATGTAAAACATCAAGCAAACAGTTTGTCCCGGGCAAACTCATAAAAAAATTAATTTTGCACGTTAACAACTTCATCCAGAAAGTGTTCCACATCTCTTCCACAACGACGACCAGATACCGATCTTCCATGAAAATCTTACTCTCTCTCTCTCTCTCCTTCGCCACGAGCGCAAGAGTGAATGAGAGAGAAAAGGAACCACCGCCGAGTAACGAAAAACAAAAAAAAACAAAAAAAAAAAAACAAAAAAAAAAAAAGGAACAGAAAAAAAGATAAATAAAAAAGAAGGGAACACAAAAACCGCGCCCAACCCAGCAAACTTACCCACACAGACGCGATATCTTTTTCTTTCCCTTCGCTTCTCTCCTCTTCCCCTCCCTTTAACTCTTACCTCTCTCTTTTAACGTACATCATACACAGGCGTGCGCACATACACACAATGCATACATACGTATACAAGAAGGGCCTCTCTCGCTCCTTTTACAGGTTCACCAATGGCAATTCATCGCGAGGCGATGATGCGCGCGGAAGGATTTCGGGTATACGTTGCACTTGTTAGCCGCGCGCGAAACGTTTCCTCCTACTCGACTCTATACGTATATACCGCCGCGCCGATGTGAAAATATTTTCGCCGAGTGAAAGGAGGATGTTTATGGTAATATACCCGTAACGATCTATAACGGAGATACCCTACGACTGTTTCCTTAACAAAAAATTAACGCTTTTCGAGAGAATGAGAGAGAAGGAGAGAGAACGTCGGACGTTTTGATATTTTTAAAGTTTGTGATTAATGAGGAAAGATGAAAGATTTTGAGCCGAATTATTATTTAAGAGCAAAAGTTTTTCTAATTTTTTTGGCAATCGCACGAATTCGTGTGCATTGCTAACACCCATACTTTCGCCGAAAGCAATTGTGAATTTCATTTGCTTAACGGATGAAACTCGTTTTTATTATTATTATTATTATTATTATTATTACTATTATTTATTTATTTATTTTTTTTTTCAACGACGCAATGGCTTTGCGATTGTAAAGAGTAAACTAAAAATTAATCATCCTTTTATTTTTATTACATTTATCGCTTATTATATTTTATCTGATAAAATTTTAATGATTTGTGTGTATCGTTGAAAAAAATGTAACACGATAATTAAAATCGCACGTATTATTAAAGAAGTATGCAATTGTATTGTATTCCTTGTTATGTTCATTCTCAAATAAAAATATTTTAAAACAATCGAGAAGGTAACAATTGAGCTAATATCAGGTATATTTTATAAATTTTAAGCAAAATTCAAACTTTTGGATAATTTACGTATAAGCATGAAAAAAGCAACTATTCGAGAATGATTTATTTTTATGATGAATTAAAACATCACAATCCTGAATCTTGTTAAGATAAATATTGATTGTTGTTTTGACAGCACAAAAATTAAGTTAACATTGATCTGAGGTTTTCAAAAAGGGAAAGTCGATGCGTTACCGAAACTTTATCGGAGAAAAAAAAATTTTAGGCCAGTTAAAATTCTTTTTAACCGATTGATTATTATTATTTTCTTTTTTTCTTTATTTTAACACCGATTTTCATTTTATTAAGATGGATTTTATTCAACGAGATCTTCTTTTTTTTTGTTTTTTTTTTTTTTTTTTGTTAAAGTTAAATTTTTATGCGTTAATGTTTCAAACGTGAATTATCTGTTAAGAAAACATTAATTTTATGTTAAGAAGATGTAAAGCGAAATTATTTAACGTAGACGAATTGTATACGTTTATTTTATTTTATATTTAAATTATTTACTTTATAGTTTATCGTCATCTTTATAATTTACGCATGTTTACTTTTAAGAATAATTTCACACAATTTTTTCTCATTACTTTCAGATCGATCGAATATTTTATGTAAATTTTCAATAGCTTTAACGTCCTTTATCAGTATCTCAAATTAAAATATAATCGACGAGTCCATAAAAAAAAATTAAACTCGATATATACATGTACAGGTGTACAGGCGTTGCACCGTAATAAAATAAATTATTTTTTTTTCCATACCGTATACATTAGGAAACAAAAAAATATTTTCATTCCATCGGTTGAAGCGTATTATCAAAATTTTACACGAAAATTCCTGCACCTTTTAACTTGAAGTAACGATTATATATATGACAACGAGAAAGCTTAGGTATATTTGTCTGGAGGAGGGTAGGAGAACAACAATTATCATCGTAAAAAACGCATTTATATTTTCAATCACGATGAAAGAGGGATAGAGCAAAAGGGCATTACAATAATTATTCGGCGATCCGTTTCCCATGAAGCTTCGCGGTCGTAAAAAATCGAAAGAAAGAGAGAGAGAGAGAGAGAGAGACTCGTGCGCAAAAATGAAATACATACGCGTGCATATTTAAAGTACGGCCGAGATATTAATACGAAAGGACGAAAATCCGCGCTCGCGCGACGAATCAATCAGGTATCTCGCTTGCTTGCTTGAGCCCGGGTTTTGTGTACGTGTGCATATGTATACATCGAAAATGGGACGCGTATACGCATCGCATGCGAAAGAGAAAGAACCGCCGGGTAAAAAAGAGAAAGAGATAAAGAGAGAAAAGAGAGTGAGATCGAAGGTGAAAAAAAAAAAAAAAAAAAAAAAAAAAGATGGAAAGAGAATGTTCGGCTGTAAAAGGTTTACGTTTACGCCTTAAGTGATTTACGACTTATTATTCGCGCGTATGATAAATATATAAGCTACGTTTTATCAAATGCGGAAGTTTTAAATAAATTAAAACTCGAAATCTGCGGTGTTTTGATGTAACGCGACGCTCGAGTCTTTGAATTGTCAAAATGATTTTTCGTCAAAATTTTTAATAGATCGTTGAAAAAATTATTGCATAATTTCATTGCTTCGAATATTTAATGAAATTTTCAATCGTTTTACAATGATACAATTATGATTTTTATTATAATGATATTATTATCAAACTATAAACTGATTTAATAATAGATAACGAATTTATTTATTTAATTTTTCTTTGTCACTTTTAAAAATATAATAAAGAGTCAAGTGGCGCGCGATTTTAATCGCGTTGCTTTCGTGAATTTCAATAATTTTTTATGAATTTTTAAACGCGTTTCGATGAAAATTTAAAATTCGTCGATCGATAAAAACATTTAAAAATTAAGCTTTTAATGATCGGTGATACAAAATAAAATTTCTCATTCATAAACGTAAAAACAGTTATGAATTATTACGAACAATTATTTATCAATAAACGATAATTTTTAATAACCACTTTCCGGCTAAATAAAAAGGAAAAAAAGGGGGAAAAATATTCGAGGCAAAATTTATTATAAAAAAAAAAAAAAAAAAAAAAAGAAAAAAAAATAAAATAAAAGCATGAAAAATCCGTGATTTTTCGCTATAAAACGCTCGGAAATTTTATCGCTCGTGAATCTTATATACGCCCGTGAATACATTCAAAAGTTGACACGAAATTGATCGATCCGATAAAAAGTTCCATTTTTCAGTCAGCGTACCTCCCCTCGCTGCTCGCTGCAACATTCACCTTTTACATAAGATATCGCATTGCACATAAATCCATATATACATATAGTACAACGCGAGCGCTCGCCCGCAAGTACGAAAATATCGAAAAGACGCGCGACGACACAAAACAAGAGCGAAACACGTTAAGTAAACGAGGATAATAAAGCGAAAAAAAAAAAAAAAAAAAAAAAGGAAAAAAAAGGAAAAAAAAAAAACAAGAAAGAAATGGAAGGTAAGGTGCATAAAGCGTATGTAATTGCTGGTTTTAAATATACGTTGCGATATCGAATCAGCGGGAAACGAGAAAAAAAGTAAATTCTATAGTATGGGACACGACGATTTTAATGAGTACATAAAAGACGATCGACGTTGTTATATCTACACGTAAAAGAATATTTAACACTTTTAAATTTACGAAAATTAGCGAAAATCGAACCGATATCGAATACAAGCTACCATATTTCGATCGTATCCTTCTCTCCTTTCTTATTCTCGGGTGAAAAATTGCACGTCGTAAATCATTTGATGTAAGGGCACATCTGTATTTGTACGTATTATATTATTCATTCGAATGTATTTATTGTGCGTATGTAATTATGTAAGAATAATCTTGGATGATTAATTATTCGTCGATTTCATCGATAAAGAGTCCCGACAAAAGGAGCAAGGTAAGACAATGCACAATTAGAACGTTAAAAATGATCGTTTTAACGGTTAAATGTATTATTATCGCCGAGAATTTGTTAAACTCGCGAGTTCGTTAAACTCGTAATATGTAACTTTTCACATGTATATATATATATAAATACTTTCGCTCTATTTTTTTTCGCTTATCATTCATCATCTTTCTCTCTCTTTCTCTCTCTCTCTCTCTCTTTCTCTCATTTTTTATCTCCGCGGCAGAACGTCACACGGGTTAAAAGTCGAAAGTTACACGGTTAATCCGTGCTTCGAACGGTATATGCGTGCGGTGTACGTGTTAAGCTCGAAAAAGTAATCGCCGAATTATTTAACTCCGCTGTACGTATATATATGTGTGTGTGTGTGTGTGTGTGTGTATGTGTATAAATGTAAAAATATGCTACGGAAAAGAGGCTTCAACGCTCGCGCGCGCGCGTACACACACACACACATTTCTCTCGTTTGTTCGCTTTTATTTTTTTTTTTTTCTTTCTCGCGTTATTCGCGTATAAACTCAGGACTGATTTATGGGGATTATTCCTTTTAATTGCTTTTGAAAGTAATTAAATTTTAAGCGACGCCCGGCTTTACTATACTCTCCTTGCGCGTATACTTATTTTACTCCTTTCGCACGCGCGCTTCGCGTTTTCAACCTGACGAACGATCCTTTTACGAAAATATGTCTTACTTCCTTGAAAGAAAGAAGAAAAAAAAAAAAAAAAAAGGGAAAATAAAAGAAAAGGGTCGGCGTACAGTCCGCTTGTATTATAAAGAAATAAACGACGTTAATGATGTCAATTAATTTAATTGCCGTTTATTGGACCGATACCATCGAATTTATAGCTTTTTATCGCGTAGGCGCGACAACGAGAAAAAAACAATTCTTCTTATACATATTCGCGGCGAATTTCTCGACTCTCTCGACTGCTGCGTTAGCGATGAAGTGAAACATGTACGTGTAAAAATCATCTTTTATCTTTTTCATCGTCATGCTAATCATCCTAATAAACATATTACCTCTATCTCCCTTTCTATTTATATTTTTCTCTCGCCGACTCTGTTTTACTCTCACTCTCACTGTCAATTCTCACTCCATATACCGTCTATTTCTCATCTCTCTCTCTCTCTCTCTTTCTCTCTGTCTCTTTCTGTTTCTCAGTTTCTCTAACTCCCTTTCGCTTGCTCTTTTCCTCTCTCTCTTTCTCTTTCTCTCTCTCATTGTCGTTCCCTCCAACTTGGTCCGAAGGCTGCGCGCAACTTCTCTCTTTCTCTCGTCGTCTGCACGAGCTGCAGCTCTCGCTCCATCTCCCTCGTTTCTCTGACGTGCCAAGTTCGTGAACCTTGAACCCGTTCGCGCTCGCGCGTCAACTCGTTTCGAAAGTCAACGACTTCGTCGCGCGCACTACTCTCTCTCTCTCTCTTTCTCTCTCTCTGTCTCTGTCTCTTTTTCTCCCTCTCTCTCTCGCTCTTTCGCTCTTATCTATAAACTCAAGTTTACATCCATGCGAGTATCTCTCTCTTCCTCGCCCGTATTCTCAACGATACATCAAGCAATTTTGCGTATACCGTTCGTCTCGCTCGAATTTACAACTCGGTACTTTCACGCGTTATTCCTTATTTCGATACGTTTCGATTGCTTTTCGTTGACAGTTTCGGATTTCAAGTTCGCCGGCGTTTAAGTTACGCGTGTACACAGGTGCGCGTGCGATAACGCGCAAGAGGACAAGACGTTTGACGCCGAGGAGATAGGATCGCGAGGATTTTCATAAAGCGGGATTCGAAATCTCCCCTTCGTGACTTTTTACTTTTCTTCTTCTTTTTTTTTTTTTTTTTTTTTATTTTGGCTCCTTTGACGAAACATTTACCGCGTGGCGGTGAGCGTCGCTATCGTCACACGACTCCTACTTTTTTTTTTCGCTCCTTTTGATATAGTATTATTTATTAATTGGTTCGTTAAGTTCTCGTTTCGATGATTTTAATAAGGTTTTATTACGCAATCGGTAAAAATGAACGTACGAGTGTATACGCCGACGAGTTTTTGAGCGGAGGAGGACGTTAAAATTGAGCAATAATTTACCGTGAAATGTGTAACTGCGAAATTTCGCGAAGTAACGCGTGGATTAATTAACGAAAAATTCTCTTTCGGTTACAAATTTTGGATATCAAAAGTTTATATTTATTACGTATTATTGAAATTTATCGCGCGTTAATGTATGTTCCTACTTCTTATACGAAAAATTATAATTTCGAAAAACGAGCCTTGTAAACTCAATAATTGCGTGTTTTAATTTGTCGAATAATAAAATAAAAAAAAAAAATAAAAAAATAACTTTAAATTAATAATGAAATATAAATTAAATCTTTATTTTGCTAAGTAAATTTTATAAGCTCTCACATATAAACGTATAGCGTAAAAAAATAATTTTTTAATCAAACTATCGTCTCTAATTTCTCGTGTTACATCGTTTTGTTTTTTTTTAATCCCGCTAACAAGATTACAAACACAACGTTATCGTGGCAAAACATCTGTAAATGAAAAAACAACCGACAACCGACAACAAAGATAAAAATTAATTAATCCATTGGAATAACATCCGTTAAAATTTATCCGTGCGCCGTAATAAAACTTCTGAAAAAAAAAAAAAAAAAAAAAAAAAAAAAAAAAAACAAGAAATTGGTACTCGTACGTATCGTGAAATGAAAAAAAAGTAAGGAAAAGGTAAGCAGTTCTTTCGTGCCCGGCTGTATAAATCCCTATCTAAGTACGTTCCAGTCGATCTATCGAAAATTTTGGGCGCTTCTTGAAGTCAGAAAAAAAAAGGAAGAACGAAATGAAAAAAAAAAAAAAAAAAAAAAAAAGAGAGTGAAAAAAAAAGGAGAAGAAAATAAAGTAAAGGAGTATACGAAACGACAGCGTAAATTCGAGACGGCTACTCGTCTTCGATTTTCCCGGCGCCGGCAAGTGCTTTTGTAGCTCTTATAAATGAGGTTCTTTCAGGTGCTATACACATTTCTCTTTCTCCTGTATCTCCTTACTCCCTTCCCTTTCTTTTTATCTCCGTCCCGTTCGTTCTCTCTCTCTCTCTCTCTCTCTCTCTCTCTCTCTCTTTTTCTCTGTCTTTCTTTCTCTTTTTTCTTTTCGACTTTGATCTTCTTTCTTTTTACGGTTAATTTTAAGTGCGCGCGTTTTGTACTTGCTCCTTTTTTATTTATTTTTATTCGTTTGATTATTCTTTTGACTGATCAAAGTTTTTTTTTTTATTTTGAGTTAAGTAGTTCGCGCGTTTAATTTAAACGGGCTTTGATTTTTCTATTTACGAGTATTAATCGATACAAAATTTTAATTCATTTTTTTTTTTTTTTTTCTTTCTTTTTTTTTTTTTTGATCGATTGCTGTGCTTATTAATTTATCAAGTTTAACAACCATCGATTGAAAAACGATCTTGGCGATAATGATGAAGACTTTACTTATGATTTATATATTAATTTACTTACTTTGATTTTAATCGAAGGATTTTTATCTTTTCCGAAAAGATCGAATAATTTAAAATGTACTTTATATAGTTATAAATCCTACTATTATACGATCCAATACTTTTTATACGAATGATTTTCGTTCGTGAGAAAATCATTTACATTTGATGCTTCTGTTTTTTCTTTTTTTTTTTTTTTTTTTTTTTTTCATCATTTTTTAATTCATTATTGATGCAAATGAAATAATAATTTAAATGATGGGGATGTACTGCTTATAAAGTCATTAATTTGCGCGTTTCTTCAAATTTCTTTGAATAATCGTAGCGAATTTCTCTACATATTTGAATAATTTTTACATACTAAAACTCGCGATGCTTCTTGTTAAAATTTCGACAGTCCAATAAAGATCGAGTTTCTTCATCAACTCAACGAACGTCTACATCTTACTTTTTTATCTTTATCCTCTTGTTTCGTCTTTCTTACAAAACTTTGCATTCCATTTTTATTGTAAGAATTTTATATTAAATTTACGCGATAAAGAAAAAAGTAGTCATAAGTTTAATTAAAGAAACGAATTATCGCTTGCAGGTATATCTTATCGGATAGGCTTTTCTTCATATTGTAATAATTTATTGTAAGATTGCAAAATTTACATGCCGTTAGTGTGTAATTAATTGTCGCCGACACCGTTAAACCGACAAATTATCTTTCTTATGGATTAAACTAAAAAAAAATTTGGGCCCGTTTGATTATAAAGAAATGACTTCGATCTTACATGTTTTTTAGGAAGTGACGGAAAAGAAAAAAAAAATCGCGACGATTCTCACTTACGGTATGACTTTCTCTTACATCTGTCGCGTTTTTTTTTTTTTGTTTTTTTTTTGTTTTTAATCTTTTAATGAAATCGGAACTCCGCATCTACTGATTTATGTACTTGCAGTCATTTTTGATCAAGCGCTGTCGGCAAATTATAAGTTACATCCTGTTAACATAAATTATTTTTCAATTAAATTATGTCATTTATAAAATGCAAATTCATTTTTAGATCAGCGAATGTACTTTGTTTTTTTTTTTTTTTTTTTTTTTTTTTTCTTTATACGACTATGAATAACGTTTGATAATTTTTCAAAGGAGATTGTTAAATTTAGTCAATTCAATACGGGACGATTTTAAGACTGTGCCTATTTTATTAATACGTTTCAGTCTTTAAATCAATATTTTATTATTGCGACGAACTTAACGATATATATTTTTAGATTATTTTTATTCCCTTTTAAGCAAATTGATAAAAATAAATCGAATATATATAATTATACAAAGTATAAAGCGTGTATTCAAATGTAAAATATATACTGGTTGAATAAAAATAATTCTTTTAATCGTAATTCCATATTTAGCGTATTCATAGATCAAATCTATGAATAAAAATAAAATTTTAATTTGATTTTAAAAAATTGCCTTTCGGTTTTTCACGTGATATCGACGAGTCGAATCTAATTAATGATTAATTTATCTAAAAAATGAGTAAATAAATTTATTAAGCGTCACGGAAAAAAAGTCTTAATCCTTTTGGATCGTTTGAAGGATTTTATGAAAATAGTAATTAAATAATGAAAATGATTTAGTCTTTATTTTAAGATAAAACAAGCCACATCATAATGTCGCTCGTTCGACAAGAATCACTCTTAAATAAAAATCTACGGCAAGGAAACCCTATCTCAAAATCGATATCAAAAAATCAACTACATAAATCCTCTATCTGTATACTCTTTACCTTTATTCCTTTCTCTCTCTCACTCTCTCTCTCTCTCTCTCTCTCGCTCTCTTCTTTTACTACGTCCATTCGTCTTTCTCTTTGTCAGGCATTTCACTCCCTCTCCTTCTCTCTCTCTCTCTCTCTCTCTCTCTGTCTAGTCTGCATACATGCGTCCCTCGAGAGAGCAGGGCGTTCCTCGTGTCCATGTTGTTGCACACACATATTTCTCCCTCTTTATCTCTCTCTCTCTCTCTGCAACGGCTTGTACAGTCAGCGACATTAATGAAGCTACTACTACCACCGCTGGCGCGCCGCACCCGAGAGAGAAAGAGCGAGAATCATTTGGCCACTGACCTTGAATAGCCAGCCGTTAACGATTTTCCGTGGCGCCCGCGGTATGCGAGAGAGCAGCCTCTGGCATACTCGCGTACGTTTTACTCGTTCTTATGTATACGTACATGCATATACACAGACGAGACTCGAATTGTTTTAAATTAACGTTTCTACCGTTTGCTTTCTTTGTTTATCAATGTCCCGCTTCTTTGACGATTCGTTTCATTTTTTTTTTTTTTTTATCTCTTTTTTTCATTTGTTTTTATTTCGATTTCACGGTAAGATATTTTCTTTGCGGGAAAAAGCCGTCGTCTATTGCGAATTTAGCGCTAGCTCTCGGTTTAATCGATTTCGAGCTTTTTTTCTTTTTTCTCCGTTTTTAATTATTGCTTGTGCGCTTATGAAAATTTGACGCGCGTACAACACAACGAAAAAGTAGCGATAAAAAGGGCTGGCCGAAATATCACGCGTTGTTATCCGACGCGGCTCGCGATCAATCGTTCGAAGTTTTTAAAAAAAAATAAGCGAAAATTTTGGCGGGTCGGATGGGCACGGCATTACGATTTTCGCGCGCTTGTGAAAGGGAGGCGATGTATACATCGAGGTATCTCTTCTGATTCTGCATCACCGCTCGCTTATTTATTTTCTTCGACTTTGTTCTTTGTCTTTCTCGATTTTTTTTTTTTTTTTTTTTTTTTTTGTCTTGCTCATTTCTCTCTCGTATGCGCCGCTGCAGCAGCACACGAGAGTTGCGGTATACATGACGCGGTGCGCTTTACTTTAGGGTGAAAGGCTCGGTTTTTTCGGCGTTTCGTTGCGTAAGAGCGCGATGTTAAAAACGATACGTGTTCTCCGTGTCTGTCACCATTGTTGAAGTTGGGCTCTCTCTCTCTCTCTCTCTCTCTCGCTTAATTGGGGGAATTAAAATTTCGAAACGTTCCCGAGATAAGCACCGAAAAGCTTACGGTCTCTACTGTGTTACGGTTTGTTTATGCATGTATGCGTATGTGCTTGGGAACGGATGTGTATCATCGATCGATTCGCCGATTGAAAGCCGATAAACGCGGAAGGAGTTATTTATCTTGGGACATGACGATACTTTTTTTTTTTTTTTAAGTATATTTTACGTGGACTTGAATTTCTTTTTTAAAATTTTTGCTTATTTTTTTTCGCGATTAAGTGGCAGATTTTTACGCGTTTTTAAGATTAAATGAAACATTTGTTAATTTAATGAGGTTTCGTAAAAATAAAAGAAACGTTTGTTATCGTTTATCAATTTTTTAATTATTTAGGAAAAACGTTTAATGCTGCAAGCATTAAATTTGTAAATTGTAACGCATGTGATAAATTTTCTCCTGTAAATGATTTTTACCGACTTGTTATTTAAAATACCAAAGATTTTATTAGAATATTGATCTTGAATTTCATTAATAAAATTTTTTTTTTTGGAGTATATACCAAAGAAGCAAAAGAACTCTGGTAATAATCCTACGTTCACCCTGAGTTAATAAATCTCTTTCTTTCTTATTCTGGTTCCCTTCTCTCTATCCGCCAACGAAAACCTCAACAACGTTCGCTACGGCAAAACTAAGTTACTAGGTTCCACGAGCAGCATATATCGTCGAAACTGCAAAGTTTCTCTCTCGCTCTTGCTTGCTTTCTCTCCCACTTCTTCTTTAGTCCCTCCTTTTTCAACCTCAATCAAGAAGAAGACGAAGAAGAAGCCCCCACACGTATGTGCGTGTATACACTACGCGCCAAAAAAGAACCCAAAAAGAAAAGAAAAGAAAAGAAAAGAAAAGAAAAGAAAAGAAAAAAAAAAAAAAGAAATTTGTGTATACGTATGCAAGCCTCGGCAAAGCATCGTGCAAAAATCTGCGAAGCGAAAGAGCGCTAAAATAAAATGGGCCCCGCAAAAACGAAAAGTAAAGAGGGGAGAAGAGAAGGGTGGAGAGGGGGGGGGGAAAGAAGGGGGGCCCGACGTCGCGCAAAAAAAGAGAGACGGAGAGTAAGAGAGAAGGAGAGAAAGAGAGAAAGAGGGAGACAGATAGAAGCCCGTTGATTGAGAAACGCTGTTAAACAGCAGGCGAGCCGGAGCCTAGCCGCGAGACAAGCCGGCTCTCTCAAGGCCACGCGCAGTATATAGAGAAGTCCCACTCCCCCGCGCGCGCTCGCGACGCCTCCTCCCTCTCCGCTTCTTCTTCCTCCCGGCCCCGAGACGACAACGCTGGAGAAGGAGAGAGGAGAGTCCGAGTCAAGGGCGTTCTCTCTGTGTCCGTTCTCTGTGTGCCGGTGTGTATACGTGCAGAATTTTTCTCTTTCTCTCTTCGTGTTCTACTGGCCGTTATGTAGAAGAGAGAGAGAGAGAGAGAGAGACCGCAAACCGGCAACCGAAAAGAAGGGGCCTTACGAGACTCGGCCTCTTTCCACTCAGCTTCTCTCTTCTTCTCTGTTATATATGTACATGCTCTCGTCTCTCTCTCTCTCTCTCTCTTTTAATGCACAAGCTTTTTGTTTTAAAACTATTTTTTCGTTTAATTCCATCCTTCCTTCTCTTTCTGTCTCATTCACTAATTCTCCTTCTCGCTTTCTTACCGTCCTTCTTCTACTCAATGTACAAGTCCTCTTTATCTTTCTTTTGCTCTTTTTTGCGCCTGAGCGTCTTTCTGTCTCTCTCTCTCTCTCTCTTTTTCTTTCTCCTTTTTCTCTATTTCGATCCTGCGTCGTCTTTTTCTTCCATTCTTTCTCTTTTTCTCTTTTAATATACGATTTAAGATTTTTTTCTAATACTCTATCTTCGTCGTTCGCTAATTCTCTTTCTCACCTTGTTGCCATCCTTCTCTCAAAGTTCTTTTATTCTCTCTTTCTTTTATTGCTTCGACATACAAATGCTCTTTATTTTTCGTTTGCTTGTTTGCACGCGGCTCCTTTTTCTCACTTTTTTCCTATTACTTCCCCGCGTCCTTTTTTTCTTTTCGGTTCCCTTCCTTTCTCTTTCACTTTTAATATCTACATTCTTTTTGGCACGTATTTTCTCTTCCGTTTTTATTGACTAATTCTTTTTCCCATACTTTCTTCTTGGTGCACTTCTTTTTGTTCTACATTTTTTTTATCGTTTTCTAATATTTCTTGTTTTATTTTCATATTAAACAGTTTTTTCGCTCCTTTTTCATCACAATGTATTTTAAAACGTGTATTTTTGCTTAGTCTTCAAATTTAATACACTAATTATCTTTATTTAAGTAATATCAAGTGAAACATAAAGACCATGAATGTAGATTTTCTTCGATACTTTGTAAATAAGCTTTTTTTTTTTATAAAATAAGTGTCAAATTTTAACAACGACTGTGTAATTTACAAAAAAAAAATATATATATATATATAATCACATACATAATTTACTTATTATACGAGAAGAAAAAAGCGCGCGTTAACGCCGATTTTTGTAATAATAAGTACCGATCTTACGTAAACATTACAGAAAAAAAAAAAGAAAAGGAAAAAAAAAATATTTAAAACGCGAAAATTTCAACGAAACTTCAAAATTATACGAAATTACACACATACACAGAGCGAGTCCCATCCTTCTTTCCTCTCTCATTTTCTCTCCTTCAATCTCTTCAAAATACAAATTCCTCTTTATCTTTCTTTTACATGCCTATCTCTCTTTCTCTTTTTCCTTCTTCCATCAATCTACAGCATCTCTTCATGATTCTTTTGCTCTTATTTTTACTTCAATCTTCTTGGCTTCTCTCTTTCACTGATACATTTCTCGCACCCTATTATTATCTTTTTCTCACTGACAGACAATTTTATTAAAAAAAAAAAAAAAAATCGAAAAATAAAAAAAAAAAACTAAAGGTTTTGAACTCATTAAATTTTTAATTAAATAATGATTTAGAAAATATAGTTCGTTCGTTTGCTTACGTTTGTAAATATTGCGCACACAATTATAATAGTAAAACGAATTTAAAATTCAATACTTTTAAACAATAACAGCTTCGTTTGCAAACTTCTCAAAAAAAAAAAAAAAAAAATATATATATATACATATTTTATCATTAGAATCTCGGAGAAGGACGCGAGTATAAAAAAAAATTCACTCAAAAGTATTCTCCTCGCTCGCGCTCCCATCTATTATCTCCTCCTTGTATGTTCCTTCTTAGCTCTCGTTCGGTTGGCCGATCGCGTACCTCTTGAAAATTTCGCGTCTCCAGTCGGCTACCTCACGGTTCGCTGCCGTACGGCTCTTTCGCTTCTCTTATCTCATTGCCGAGGTTTCGAGATAAGATGTAGCTTTCTCTATCTCTCTCTCTCTCTCTCTCTCTCTCTCTCTCTCCCACTCGTTTGCATCGCGTCTATGTGTAAGCCGTTCGTATAATTCGCACGCCCGCGCACACGATTATTTTTTTATTACTTTTTTTTTTTTCTTTTTTTCTTTAGGCTTTGTCTTCTTCTCTCTGTATCTCTCTTTTTTTTTTCTTTTCGCCTCTTTCTCGTGCTGATTTTTTATTTTTTTATTTTTTATTTTCATTACAATTTCAGACGATCGTTCTCGCTCACGGGGATTATGCGCACATATAGGTGCACAAATATCGAAAATGAGCGGTTTTCGTCGAGTTCTTAGCGTTTCTCTTTTTCTCTTTTATTAATTTTTTTTTTTTTTTTTTTCCATTCCCGTTCGAGGTTTGAGGTTTATATTTATGACTTACTTTTGTGCAATGTCGATTATGTATACTTGATTTTTAATCGGTTTTTTTTCTTTTTCTTTTTTTTTTTTTTTTTTTTTTTCTTGCCGAAATCGATTCGTCGTAAACGTGCAATGTATTCGGTTATAAACGTAAGCGCGCACGAAAATTTGGCATATAAACGGGGCGGAGTAAGCGCGTGCTTTCATGAAATTTGCGCGCACGGAGATGAGCGAGTAAAAGACGAGACGAATAAAAAAAACAAAAAAAAAAAAAAAAAAAATAATGGACGGAGATGCGAAAACAACGAGGTATGAGATCGGCGAGCGAGGGAGACAGAGAAAGTATGTATGTTCGATACACGATGCGTAAATCGACGGTTAAGTTCTCATCGCATTCGTATAATAAATGCCGCGAGAGGTTGATTATGAATTTGATTTGGATATTTATGCGGAGCTGATAAAAATCCGAGTGATATCGTTCCCTGTTACAGTTTTTCTGTTTTTTTATTTTTTTATTTTTTTTTTATATCTGCGTTTGACTATCTTATGAATTGCAAGGTCAAGATTTCGTCAACATTAATTACACGTGCCCGACAATCGTAACGCGAATGCGTTTCTTTTAATCTTTATTGTTTTTTTATTAAATTACTATAGCGTTGAAAAAGGTGAAGATCAAGTGGAACGACGCCCTCTCGCTCTCGCTCTCGCTCTCTCTCTCTCTCTCTGCCTGAGTAACTTTGCGATAAGTAAAAAAATCACCATGTTATTTCATTTCAAAATTAAAAATAAAATTTACTACGAATAATTTAAAATAAACGATACAGTTGAGATATTCTAGGATTCTTTTTTTTTTTTTTTTCAAAAAGCAGCCGCAATAATGTATGAGCGAGAAACAAAAAAAAATTAAAAAAAAATGCACAAGCGCATATAAGCTTCAGCCGGCTGTACGATTGTATTATCTAAAAAAAAAAAAAAAAAATAAGAAAATAAAAAGAAAAAGAAAGTACGAAAAAAATTCCAAAATATCAATTTTCTAAAAAATGCGTCTCGACAAAGCTGTCCCTTCCACGCTTAGGTACACACATACACACATATCCGTATCCATAACCGTGCACGCGTGGAACATTAAAGCGCATATTGAAATTCCGCGCGCAAAAACGTGCTTTCGCACGCTCTCTTGTCGTGAGAGTAACAGAGAGAGAGAGAGAGAGAGAGAGAAAGAGAGAGGATAGCGAAACGCGAACGACTGAAGAGAGAGGGAATGACTTTCATCCACGTCATAAAGGACTTTTGGTACTGCGACGTTCTCTCTTCTGGCGAATTCTTCTATCTTCTCTACTCCCTCTTCTTTTTCTCTTCTCCTCTCTTTATTCGTTTTTTTTTTTTTTTTTTTTTTTTTTTTGTTTTCTGTTCATTTTTCGTTCGTCGTTTCTTTCCTTCCAAAGTTCTTGTGCATTCCGTGGCGCACACAACGCACGTAGACACACACACGCACACGTCCGCGTGCGTATACGTACAGCATTTTACCTTCTTCTTTTAACCCGATTCTTGTGTGCGATCGATGCATGTGCATAAAAACGTACACTATTTTGCGCGTAACGATCGAAAAATAGTTTCTGCTTTTTTTTGTTTGTTTTTTTTTTTTTTTTTTTTTCGTTTCGCGAAGAAATCATCTTTCGCGATATTTGACGATAGCGAAATGTTTTAAAGTATTTTATTTCGGTATCGTTGATGATCGTCGATGTGCTTAATGTTTCGATGCTTTTAAGGATAATTAAATTCCTTTTTACTGTTACAAAAATTAAATTATACACCGTAAGATTAAAGATAATCAATATTTTGATTTAATTGAATTACTGTTGAAAATTAAGAAGCTGTTTGCTTTTGAATTAAAGCAATGGTTTAATTTTTTAACGTCAGATTTTCGATATAATTCATATGATTTTTTAAATAACTGCACGAAGTTATATCGCCAAATATTATATATATATATTTTTATTCAATTGCATGAAAAAAAGAAAATCAACTTATTTGCATAGAACAGGTTCGACGTACGTCTTTTACGCGAATATCTCCTCAAAATCAGTAAATGCTTATTTTCATCTATCATTACACCGTAATGCATCTAAACATACGCATTACCGCGCCGATAATATTTCATCGTACCGACGTTATAATTCAACCATTTCACGACATTCCCTTTCTCTTCCTCGAACTTTTTTTTTTTTTTTTTTTTTTTTTTTTCATCCCGAGACGAGCGTCCGGTTGCTTGCGCAGTTTCTGTTAATTTCGCGACTCGCTCTCGCTACTTCTCTCTTCTCCTTTACCGCTTTTTGTACCCCGTGTCTTTTACTTCCACTCTCTTCCTTCTTTCTATCCCGCCGCTCTCTCACTCTCTCTCTCTCTCTCTCTTTTGCTTCTCTTCTTCTGCTCTTCGTTTTTGCGAAGATGGGACCTGTTAATTTTACCTTTTCACGGTTCTGGACTTTTGTACAGGGAAAAGGACTCGAGGAGTCGGAAGTTTTTTCGGTTTTGAAGTTTCGTCGTATTTTAATATATTTCTTTCTTTTCTCTCTGTCTCTCTCTCTTTTTTTTTTTTTTTTTTGTTTCTTTTCGTACTACTTCATCGTTAAATTTTCAAAGATTTTATTCGAATGAAAGATTAGGGATAAAACTCTTCTTTCGTTTTTTGTTTCGTTACTTTCACGTCGTTTGTCAACTGTGAAGATAGTACATTTTTAAGTAGGTCTCAGAGCTTTATTTTTTCTCGTTGTTACTCAGCCCTTCGTTAGAAGAAAAAATAAAAAAAAAAAAAAAAAAACATAAAAAAAAATAAGGTAAAAAGAAATATACCGTATAAACGATATTTCATAAACGGGTGATAAAATTTTAAAAAGATCGACGTTTTCGCGGCACATAAATCGTCGATATATCTCGATCTGAAGTATTTCAATTCGAAATTTATGTCAAGCAAGCGACTATAACTTTTCCCGTTTTCTTCTTTTTTACATCGAGGTAAAAAAAATTCACGCGTCTTTCGAGACTTTTTCCTACCCAATATATACGTATAAATATAAATATATATATATTTATATATTTATATATGGCCATTCTAATTAAATTTTTATACGAATATACGCGTTATTTTCGAAGAAGAATGCCAACTGTGCGATAATTAGGAGACCTCGTTCTTTTTTCTTCCCCGCCAAAAAGTATGATCCTCCTACCTTTCCTTTTGCTTATACAAAAACTTTATGCTTCCAATTAAACGTAACATACTCTTCAACTTTGACGAAATTAAGTGAAATTTATCTTTTACGCCGGGGACTCCAGCCTGGAAGAGAGAGAGAGAGAGAGAGAGAGAGAGAGAGAGAGAGAGAGACAGAGAAAAAAAGGCGTACGTGAAATGGCGATAAATTAATGGGAAAGGTGCACGTTACGTTTATTTAAGACATTGACCGTTAAGTTTAAGCAATCCATAGATTAATAAATCGACTTAATAAAGCAATGCATCTTTCGATAATTCTCGGGTAGATATATATATACATGCACACACACACACGCACACACATACATCGAAGCTGTATCAAAAGTACGAAAGAAAATAAAGACTTTATAATGTACTTCTCATTATAATGTCATCCTGTTGCGCGTGAAAAAAAGGCGTACGTTATACACATATACGCGCGTATGCACACGAGTCGCGATTCCGTACGCGAGGTAAGTTATCGAAAGACGCGATCCGGTTCAAAAGTTCCAATAAATAAACAACTTGGAGTAAAACGCCCTTAGCCCCTCGCTCGTTTTATTCTTGATTTTTTCGTCGCTCGAGAATTACGAAATCCACATATGTAACGCGCTCGAAAAATTTTGAAAGTTAATAATTGTAATTAAAAGAAAAAAAAAAAAAAAAAAAAAAAAAAAAAAAAGACGTAGTAATTTCTTTCTTTATTTGCACGAAATAATGGAATATGATGTAAGCTTTTGGCGTGTAATTGTAGCGGATTATACTCGTACTTATTGTAATAACGGACTTTATGTTATTTTAACGGCTCTGTTTTTAAAAAGAAAGTACCCGATTATTGTTATTACTTTATTGTACAATTCATAAATTAGGTTTATCGGTTATTATTGGGCTGCGTATGAACTCATTTCAGGCATCCGGAACATTCGAATCGAGCTTTGATGTTGGGTTTTTTTTTTTCTTTTTACTCTTTTTTTTTAATGAAAAGTATCTATCAATCGTATGTTTCAAAACAAGCAGAGTAAATAAAGTCGTGAGAAAATTTTAAAGAAAAATCGCCATAGCCGCATTTAGGAACATTCGATATATTCTTTCATCAAAAATTTATTTTTCACGAATGAACGAAAAATTAAAAATTAAAAATAAAAAATACGAGTCAACGGGAAAAAGAAGATCGGTAAGCGATGACAATTATACAAAGCTCGCTAGTAATTAGATAATCCCGCAGGGGTGAAAGATTACGGAAGATTATCGTTACTTCTGCGATGGATAAAGAGAGATTAAGGGGAAAAGGAACAAAAGGAAAAAGTAGATACGATACGACCCGAGATCGCACACACAACGTTGAGGAGATGAAGAGAGATAGAGAGAAAGAGAGACGTTCAATGCATGAAATTAGGTTCGAAATCGAAATAAATGCCATTGATGGTTACCGTAATTGCGGTGATTATTATTACGTTTTGCGATTGGATATCGTCGAGGCTAATTGTGGGATTTCTAAAATTAATTTAATGTTTGCTTAATAATTGACCTTCTTTTTCTCTCGTCTTTTTTTTCTTTCTTTCTTTTTTTTTTTTTTTTTTAAACGACGATTATCTTTCGCGTGTTAATTGGGTTTGTTATTTTTTTTCTTTTTTTTTAGTATCCGAACGTTTGTAAATATTATTCCTGTTTTTAATAAAACTTTCATTTAAATAAATGATAGCTTCGTTTATCGATAAGATATAAGGATAGTTTTAGCGAGCATAATAATAAAAATTAACTTTTTTTTTTAATAAATATTCTCGACTCGTTATTCGACTTAAAAAAGAAAGGGGACCTAAAACTTGACGCAACCTCCACCAATAAAGTAGCGTTCACACATATGTACACGAATAAAGCATCCAACGACGCCGGCACATTAAAACGCTATCTCTTTCCCTCGTCGATTCTCAAATCCCAAGCGCAACAATAATCACGAAAGAAGAAGCGCAGCGTCTCCGTGAGCCAAAACTGCATATCACACGGTATTCGAGAACACAGAAAGGCAAGAGCTCATATATAGACGTACACGCATAAGCGAGCGAGCGAGCGATCTTAGTTGGAAAGAAGGAACGCTCTGCTATCGTTGTTTGAATGGCTCGCGTGTTTCAGGTAGCGCACGCATCGCGTTGTATACCTGTATTCTAAGGTATATCTCGTACACGCATACAGAGACAGAGGTAGTAGTAAGAGAGGCCCTTTAATTGGAGATTTCTCGTTAGATAGCCAGAGCCGCGGCAGATAGGCTGCTGCACTCTTACGAAGGATGACGCGCGATGCGGGATTTTTTTAATCTCCTCTTCCCCCCTCCCCCTCCTTCACCTCTCTCTCTCTCTCTCTCTCTCTCTCTCTCTCTTTCTTTCTCTTTCTCGCTCTCTTTGCTACCGCGCCCGCATTCTTTCGCGTTGAATGAGTGTGCATAAAAGAAAGAGAGAGAGAGAGATAGAGAGGAGTCAGGAATATCGGGCTTCGTAAATGAATCATTTGCATCGAGAAGTGGTTTTATAAGTTTGGATTTATAAACGTGTTGTGGGGATATTTTAGTTTCCTTTTTCTTGAGTCTTGTTTCTGAGATCAATTCTCTTCTTTTTTTTTTGTTTTTAAGGGGAAGTAAAGTTAATGTTTAAATTAATGTTATTTTAGAAAAGATTAGCAAGATTTTATAACTATACTTTAGAAAAAAAAATCTTAGGTTTAAAAATCTTTCGCAGAGATATCGTGTACAGAACGACCGTGAATTTCAATATAAAAGACTACGTAAATTTAATAAACAATTTAAAATATCGTAAAAAAAAATTATAAAGACGCAAATTTTCTATTACAAATAAGAATAGAAAAATGCTTGAATATCGAGATGAAAGGAATTGAAAAATCATAACCATTATCTAGTCGTTATATTTAAAAAATTCTCCGCGAGAATTTCTTTATTTCTTTTTGTAACGTTATTGATTGGCGCGCATCAAAAAGCAATAAAATACGCGCGTTTAAGAAAACGATGAAAAAAGTAAAAGAAGAATTCAAAAACTGTAACACTCCACCGTCAACGGGCGCGTAAAGAAGAACAAAAAGAATTCGATATACGAATAAGAAGGAGAGAAGGAGAAATCGAAATAAGAGAGAACGAGTGCAAGAGAAAAAGAGGGAGAGGACGAAACGTAGAAGTGATGCATCTCGTGGTCGAAGAGAGCTGCCGGACCGCTGCCGCCGCCGCCGCCGCCAATGCCGCAGGTGATCCATCTACGACCGATCGATCATGTATATGTGCCCGCGTCTCCCTCTCTATCTCTCTTTCTTTCTCACTCGCTATACTTTGATAACCCCTTGATCTCTTTCTCGCTCTCTCTCTCTCTTTTCTCTTATCTTCATCTCCCTCTTTCGATCGTTCCACGAAGAGAAGAGCTTCCTGTGCTCTCTTGCTCGCGTTCCAATTTAAAAAAAAAAAGAAAAAGAAATTTTGAACGGCTCCTGTCGATCTCTCTCTCTCTCTCTCTCTCTCTCTCTGCTTGGGCTTTTATCGGTGCTACTCGTCGTCGTTGTTGCGGACGGACGATTCGTTTTATTATTATTATTTTTTCTTTCTCTTATTCTTATAAGCTTTCGCTTACCACCGAAGCGATCTCTCTCTCTCTCTCTCTCTCTCGCGCGCGCGCGCTAATCTCGCATCTCAGAAAATCTAAATATCTTTCTCGTGTATACCTTATCTCGTGTAGATGCGTAGGCAAAAGGGCAGATACGGAATGTACGAAGCTGATGTATCTATATATACGCGTGTGCTCGTGCTTTTGATGTGTAACAGCTTCTACTGACTGGATTAATAAAGTTGGTTAAGGAAGGGGGCGTAAAGGAAGGGGAGAGGGGAGTGAAGAGAATACGTTGTTCTTTTGTGTGTAATTGAACGTTCGCTCGGCTTTTTTTTTTAAATGCCTCGGTATGGTCGTGGAAAATTGTACCGATGGATTTATAGCGCCGGTAGGATGAATTGAGTTATGAGCGTTAGTGTGTAAAATTACGTTAACGATTTTTTCTCTTTTTTTTTTTTTTTTACCGAAACTTTTTCTGAACGAATTGTTAAAGAATTTTATAAAATCGATATTTTCGGTGCCTTGTCATATTTTTTAATCAATCGACGTAATTTCGTATATTATTGAAATATCGCACGATGATGAAAATGTTCACATTCGATGAAAATTTAAACGCATGGTATTAGCGCGTTAACTTCAAAAAATAATTATTACAACAATCGAGTTGTTTTAAAACAACAACTTGGCTTTTGAAACGCGTTGAAAAACAAAATAATCGTGCTCATTGTGGAATTATAATAATAAACAAAAAAAAAAAAAAAAAAATTGTCCACACTTCGACATCCGCACCTAAAATGTTATATGTACACGCGCTCGAACAAACGACTCCATTGATGCAATTACTCATTTCCTCGCTTGGGTCCGACGAGGCGACGCGAAAATCATTCGCGTCTGAAAACAAAGACTCCAAATTGAGATCTTTCACAGATAAGCGTATATACATGTTTAATATATGTATATTCAGGAATATATCCGTTTGTGTATTTCTTTTTGTTTCTTTCTCTTTCTCTTTTTTTTTTTTCGTTAACGATTTTATATACGGTTTATTAAAAAATCGAGGCCTTGAAAATTTTAAGCGGGCGTTTATTAAAACAATATTAAAATCGATTGGTTTTAAATATTAATTAAATTTAGAAATTCATTTCGAAGCAATCTATTGGTTAAAAATTATTCTCACCTATCCGGAGAGGTAAGTATTATTAACAGAATATTTATTAAGTGTATAATGAAAGATCGAAATTCATAAACTTATCTTTTAAAATTGATTAAAAACGCATAAAGCCATATTCTTAGACGATAATTACGTTTAATATTGAACGTAATTACCGTCTAAAAATATGCGCGCGATAGAAACTGTCGTTTAACGAGTTAAAAATTAAAAAATTCACATATACTCTCTCTAAAATATTTCTCAGCGAGATGTGATATATAACGCGTCGAACCGACGACGTCGACGACGTTGAGGACGACGACTCAGGCAAGTGCATAACCGAAAGACCGACGTGCACACGTTGCGTGCGACTTGCCTCTCTCTCTCTCTCTCTCTCTCTCTCTCTCTCTCTTTTCTTTTCTATTTCACGTTTTCTCCTTTTTTTTTTTTTTTTTTTTTTTTTTCATCCTCGTGAAGAAGACAAATTTAGAAATTGACATCTCCCGGCGTCCCGAGTGCGTTGCGAGCTCTTGCACATCCTCCGCTGAGGAAGAGAGAGAGTAAAAGACGTGTGTAAAGACGGAGATGAAAAGAGTATATATATATATATATATATATACGGCTGAGATAAGGCGGATAAAAGGGATAGATGTAGACGAGATAATCGCAGGCGGAGGAGAGAGAGAGAGAGAGAGAGAGAGAGAGAGAGAACTTTTTTACATACTTTAAAATGCGTTTATATCGTCGTGTTTTTACCCGTTTTGCTTCTTTTGAGAGAGGATGAAAGATGTAATGAAGTGCCGAGGCGATTTATATACTGCGTCGTTGTTTATTTATAAGCGAAAGATTGATTTTTAATAATTTTAAATCAAATTAATTTATTCCTTCATTTCTTTTTTTTCTTTCGTTTTTTTTTTTTTTATTTAAACGATTTTAAATTCTGATAGTAAATTGATTTTTTTTTTTTTTTTTTTTTGATATTACGTACGATGTGTGATATACATCATTTGAATAATTGATTTAAGAAGATCGAAGAATTTATGTCGGACATTTAGAGGATCATTCAATTATTAATTATTAGGAAATGATCTTGATTTCATATCTAAACATAAAGATTTATGAACGGCTTCTGTAGATTCTGGGGATTATGCATAGATCTTTATCAATCAAAATCTTGTTGTCGAATAGCTTTACAAACGAGCATAAATTTTATAACTTGGAAATCTTATGTCTGCTTTGAAACTACAAAATAAAAAAAAAAACCGTAATAATTATGATCATAAAAGTTAAAACATGTGCATCTTAATAGATTGTCGCGCGCGTTTTGTAAAATATAAAACATTTTAACGAGAAGGCAAAATTTAGCGATAATTATTTAGCGCAAATGGATAAACATCTAAAATTCAAAATCATTATTATTAAAATTTCGTTTTTTTTTTTTTTTTTTTATACGATTTATTGGAACAAGATGACTCAAACTCGTCATATGAATTCTTTTTGAAGAGAAAAAAAAAAAAATTTTTTCCGTCGATCTTTCATAAAGTATTTAAGCCTGTAGACGCTGTACTAAATATCGAAAAGCTTGATTAGCGGCGAACGTTTCATCACGAGTCTTTAAAATGGAATATTTAAATTTTATGCAAGTGCGTAACGGATGTATGCGTATTCGCGGTTAAGTTGGATAAAAAGTTGATAGCGGCGTTGAGAAAAAAAAAAAAAAATTATGCGCGTTATTTTTATTTGCTTTAGCGCGCGAAAAGAAGAAAAATAAAAAAAAATAAATAAATAAAAGAAAAAAAAAAAAAAAAAAAGAAAGAAAAGGAGAAAAATAAGCAAAGAAAAACGTTTTGTTTTTTTACATTGCAGTTTTTATCTCATTGTCGTCTGCGCGAGTGCGTGTAATTCATGTATATTTTATGGGAAGATGAGAAAAAATGAACGTTGAAATATTTTTCGTGAGAATTGTATCAGAATAATATTTTTAAGCGCGAGATAAATTATTCAAGCATATTTAAATATCATTTTTTTTTTTTTTAAATTGATATTATTTTACAATTTAAAATTAAATTTTTATTAAAAATTACTTTTCGTTGTAAGGTTTTATTTTTAATACATGTAGTTATCGGTACTCTACGCTGTTAAGAAAATCTAATAATAAATTTTCGTTACCAAAAATTTGTTTTTTGTCCAGATAATTTTTCGAAAAAATGATCAAACTTTCGTTTTCTTTAACTCTTTAAAAGCTTTTTTTATCAAATAATTAAATTTCTTTATTCCTTCGCACAACACTCATAAATATAAACGCATCGAGGCTCAATAGCTTATACAAAAATAACTCCCAATCAAATCTCATAGATCTTTACTACGCCAAAAACATAATTACGCGTCGCGATAATGATCGTCAACGCGAATTCTAGCCGGAGATTCCTCCCCCTCGCGTACTCAACACACATCAGCTTTGCCTTTTCGGAATGCAATTTGCAAGAAAGCCACCATTGGCGAAACCTTCGCGCGAGCCTATATATATATATATGTATACAAGAACGCCGAAACTCGAATGAACGAAAGGAAAGAAAGACGAACGCTTGTATATGCATGTATATATATATATATATATATATATATATATATATATATATATATATATATATATATATGTATATATACACGTCGAGGCGACGAGGGTATATAAACGAAGAGAGAGAGAGAGAGAGAAGAGGTCCGGCCGATGCTGCCGCTTGCACAGTTCTCTCTCACTCTCTCTCTCTCTTTCTCTTTTTCTCTCTCGTGACGCATAAATTCCCCGACGCGCTGCGCTGGTTCTCAACCCACGGCGATGATTTAAGCGTATGTACGCGCGTTCCATGCCGCGAGGAAATCGCAAGCTCGTGTTTCGTCGCTTATTATTTTTTGCTCTTTCTATCTCTCTTCGGTTTTTGTGTTTTTTTTTTTTTTTTAACATTTTCTTTTATTTTTTTGTTTTTCAAAAAGTCAAAAAGAGGGAGGGAACGATGTTCTCCAATCTAAGGATTTTTCAGACCGGAGCAAAATTCGAACGCGCGGATTCCACGCGTCTCCGATTTTTCGGGATTTATTATCGGGACGCGATAGCGTGTTAGGTTTCTCGGTATATCTTTTTTATTTTTTTTTTTTTTAACTTTTTTTTTCGTACAGAAAAGGTATAGGACATGGGATGAGGATTTTTGTTCGTTTGTTGCTACTCTTTTTCTCGATACTCGATTTTTAGGGATCGAGATTTTGTATGTTTTCTTTCTTTTTTTTTTTTTTTTTTTTTTTTTGGATTTATTGCAAGGTTCGCGTATGCGCCGAATTCCGACTGTTTTGCTTTTAATATTTCTAACGGTAATGTTATAATGCTTCATTTCGAAAATTCATCGTAATTTTTCATTGCTACGGTAATTAAATGTTATTTTTAAGAGAGATTTCCATTTGTAAGTTTAGTATTTTTAGATTTGTTAATCATTTTAAACTTTTTAATTTATTTTAAATATACATTATAATATATAACTAAATGTAAACATAAATCAACACAATGCACTTGTAAAATGCAAGGTTATTGAAGTGAATGATAAAAAGCAAGTTTTTATTTTATCAAAACTCGAATCTTAAATTCTCTTTAGCTAATTAAGAATCACAAAAGTTGTTATACAGACGTGTATATTCATAATTTGGAAAATTTAGATATCTATTTATATAATAAATTATGAAATCTCAAAAGAGATTAAGATAACTTTTTGTTGCTACTTTTTAAACGATCATAGAGGGGGGTCATATAGTTTCTTTATTTTTGCGAAACGCGAATCGTAAAAAAAATGTTTTCTCCTCTCGTATTTTATTTATTTATTCATTGCTATTGATATTTTAAATTGAACGAATCCTTAATGGCTTTTGATGATAATTGCGGCTTATTTTAATGTTGATTTTTCTGAAAGCGCACGTATATTAACTATGGCTATAAGTTTGTTCGATTTCCACGTAAGAGACGTAAATGTTATTTATGGTTTAAGTAAATCCATGAAATTCAACACAAAGCTTTCCATCATGTAAAGATGGACAGACCGCGATAGATATCAGACTCGGTGATCTAGGGAGAAATTCTTTTCACCGTTTAACAACGAAAATCTTTGAACTTTTGATAAACAATTAATATCCTCCCAGAAATCTTTATTCATTAAATATACTTTTGCCTCCGGTATTCTAGTATGCAATTAATTTGTACACTCGTCCTAACTTTAATTCTTTTTTTTTCTTTTCACAACGAACAACTTATACATTTTTTTTTCATCCTCGCGAGCTGTACAAGGCTCTCTCTCTCTCTCAACTTATAAAAAACTGCGGATCCCTAAATAATGATGACAGGTTGGCGAAAAAATTCTAGGAAAAAGAGAAAGAGAGAGAGAGAGAGAGAGCGAGAAGAGATCCGTGCGCGCGCGAAACAGGTCATCCTTTTCGTGTACATATACACACATTTACGTATACGTATACGTACACGCGCGAGAGAGAGGAAATTTATCGCCCGATGCAGCAAAAGCTTCGATCGGTCTGCGCACGACGCGACGATGTTCTCCGCAAAACGCATATCCGCAGACTACGACGACGATGCGCTGATAAAAATCCTTCGAGGCCGATGCGCCCCGCACGAATTATCTCGATATGCTGCATATACGTTTTATTTTTTTAAACTTTTCGATTTGCGCTTACTTCTTTAATGATTAAATCAAACTATCGACATTTATTTAAATTAATTTTTTATGAAAAAGTATTAAATATTGTATCGCGTTGAGATACGATTTTCATTTATAAAATTTTGAATTAAATTGATACATTAAATTAAATTAAAGAATTCGAAGTTTTAAATAAAAAGATCTGTCAAATTTTTTTTTTTTTAATAGTTGAATAACAAGGAAAATTTCAAGCGTATTTTTTTTTTTTTTTTTTTTTTTTTTTTAATTTACTTTTTAACAAATCAGGAAAATTTATAGTACGCAAAAATAATGGATAACGGTGGCTGTAATTTTTTATTTACGAAGTTATTTATTAGCACGGTTTAAAAAAAAGGACTCGAAAACGACGAACGTTCAAAAAAATTCATTAATTCATTTACGACAATTTTGAATTACAGCGTTTAAAGTTTAAATGTTTTTATTCATTAAGCTTCTCAATTTTAAAGCTATCAATTTTTTTTTTTTTCTTCGACTTGAATATCTTACGGGTAAAAGCATCGGGTAACAAATGAATTCATAATCGCTCGTAATTTTTACTTTTATGGCTATTTTCTTGCAAAATTTAATGACGTATTAAAAGTTTTAACGCACAAAAAGAAAGCTTCAAATATTCATGCGATTCTTGACTCATTTTTTTTCCGAATGGATATATTTTTTTCCCTCAATTTCCTCCTCACGACGAGCCAAGGTTGTCAAATGTCATAATAAAGCTAATTAACAATTCGAACGATAATAATTTTGTTTATCAAACGAAGAAAAGCAATTATTTCAATACCCATATACGTATACTTTCTTTTTTAAGGTACCGAAAGAACAAAAAAAATAAATAAATTTGTTGGCAAATTCGAAGACGATCACTCATTTCAAACACGTTACGTTTTCACATAGGTATAGACACGAAAACCTTATACTTTAAAAAAGAAACAAGAACCGAGACACAACATCCGCATCTTTCTCTTTCTCGAAATAAAAAGATGTGTTTGAGTGTATGTATTTATATACACGTCTGCTTGTCTATCTGCGAAAGTATACGTGTGTATATATATATATATATATATATAAGAACAGAAGAGAGAAAGAGAATTTCCGAATCGCACGAGAGAAAAAAAGAAAGAATTGCGGATCACCTTGAGCAATAAAAGAACAAGGAGCGAGAGAGCTTACGGGATTTATAATATATATATATATATATATATATATATATATATATATATATATATATATATATGTATACGTGTAAGCTGCGCAAGGTAATGATTGTCGCGTATACTGTAAAATCCTCAAATTATGGATAACTGTGTACGATGATTGAAAAATATGGAACGATTGGGACGACTATTGCTTTATTAATTCCTGGAATTTTCAATTTTATAGGAATTTTTAAACTGCTTCGTGAATTATTGAAGAAGAAACTATAATTGAAAATTGAATAAGCGATCGAATAGTTTCAATTAATTTAGTTAAATGCAAAATTTAAAAACAAAATCGATCAATTCAATATTAAAACAATATTAAATGAATGACATTAATATTTTATTAAAAATCAATCATTATTTAACGGTTCTTGCTACTAAATAATAAGTTTGTCAATTAATCTGCCGTTTTGCATTTAAAAATGAAAAAAAAAAAGAAGAGAAAAAGATACAAAGAAGAATTGCGAGGGATAAGAAAAAAAAAAGTGTACAGGCTAAAGGCTCAAACAAAGTGCAATTCGTCGCCTTGGCATTGCAAACACAGCCGAGCGAATATGGGAGAGAGAGAGAGAGAGAGAGAGAGAGAGAAAGAGAGTCTGCGAGAGGCAACTTAGCAGGATAAGCGGGAGCAGAAGCAACGTTCGTATATCCTATCGACGAGGCGGACGAAACTTTTATGCTCAAGGACAGCCGCGGCAGCAGCGCACCGACGACGACGATGGCAGCGGCGGCGGCGGCGACGCATATTCCGAAACCGAAAGTGCGATCCCGCGAAAATCTAACATCTCGCACAACCGGTCTAACCGGATTCGGCCCCGCGGCTTCGTTCTAAAGCTTCTCTCTCTCTCTCTCTCTCTCTCACTCTCTCGTTTGCGAACTCGTCCCTCCGCCCCTTCGTTCCGACTGGTTTTTTGGCAGCCTGCACAACGCGCCTCTCGACTTTCATGTGTATGTATATATGTACACATCTCCTCGAGAGAAAGAGAGAGAGAGAGAGAGACGACAACGACGAGGATGATGCTGCGGGACTCCTTTTGCGCATATAATAACGCGACGCTATGTCGTACATATATATATATATATATATATATATATATATATATCCGTTTGCAAAAAGCCTTTATCGCGCGTCTTCTTTATATCTACGCTCCTCCGTCTCTTCTCCTACGATTGCAGCAATGACGCAGATATGGAGAAAAAAAAAAAAAAAAAAACGGCCGCGTGGAAACACGCGAGTTATCCGTTTGCAAGGATTTGTTATATACTTGCGGCGCGACACCGAATTAAAAACTCAACGAGTGCTTTGTTGTTGCTCTCGCGCACCTTTTTATTTTTTCGTCTTTCTTTTGATTTTGTCTTGTTTAACTTGTTTTTTTTATTTAAATCATCGTTTCCTTTTGTTTGCGCTACTTGTGGTTTCAAATTATTATTTTTTTTTTTTTCTTCTCTTTTTATTTTCGTAGTCGCTTTTATCGCGGATACCGAAGACGATGCACGCGATTAATTTGTGCATTTTTAAGACGCGTTTGCGTACTTTTGCTCGCAGTTGCTTTGTACACAGGAAGTTGTTAAAAATGTTAATGCAGTGGTATCGTTTGTAAAAGGTCGAGATTTCTTAATATGTAACGAATATTTGTGTTCTAACAAACTTGTGTAGTTAGAAGTGTCGAAACTCCTTCTAAATTCTTCTCGATTATTTATTATATTAATTAAATAGATAAAAATAAAATATTGTTTTATACAATACTTTATAGTAATTTTAATAATATTGATATGTGCTGAATATGATTTAACTTAACTATGTTAAATTAAAATAAATGTTATTAAAAATATATAAATCTACTTTTATGGAATTTCAGCATTGTATTTTATAAATTTAGTGAATAAACGACGTTAATTATCGTTACCAATATGATTTTAAGTACAAAAATGCTGAACTGCATAAAAGCACATTTTTATACATTACATTAAGAAATGACTTATTTTATATAGTTAAAATTAATTATACTATTGTTGAGTAACTTACCAATTAAAGACTTAATCAACCTAGAGATACAAACAATCAGACAGTACAAATATCCTGCAAAAATGATTTTTTTATAAATTATTTGTTGCCGAAAACATGTGTATGTTCCCTAAGTTTTATTCGATTGTAAATAAAAAACAAAAAGAAAAGTTTAAATAAGCAAATGCGTTTGAAATGAAAAAAAGCGAGTTAAAAATAATTGTTTTTAACAATTGTACGATCAAGTGTTGAATTAGCTTTGCAACATATACATAATAAATAAAGGAAAACGGTAAATCAACAGAAAGGAATAATTAAGGAAAATGAAATGACGCAAAAGTGTCTGTGTGTAATGATGATAATAATAAAGGCCAAGTAAGGAAAACAAAATATAAGTAAAATAATAAAACGAAACAAAGATAAAAAAACATTTATAAGGCATCTCGTGTTTATTGTAAGTTTTATTGGTATAAAAAAGTGAAAATGGAAAAAACAGAACAGAACAGCCGCAGCCACGGACGAGGCGCACGCGAATTTACCGACTTGCGCGCAACGTCTATCCTCCCCATCTTTAATTTCTTTTTTTTCTTTATTTTTTTTTTTTTTTTCGTTCTTTTTTTCATGTTTCTTTTTCACGGGAAATTAATAAAAAACAAAAAAAAACAAAAAAAAAAAAATAATAATAATAATTTCCACGCGCCACGAAATAATCACGCGTCGCGCGTCGATTATTTCGCGTGGGCCTCGTCGCGGCGGTGCACTTAACTCTCGTCAGTCACAAAATAAAAAAAAAAAAAAAAAATAGTATTAACATACTGTATATATATATATATATATATATATATATTTATTTATATATTTATATATTTTTACGCACGCGTACGCGCACGCGCGTGTTCTCTCCTAGCTCTCTCTCCTGCAAAGTTGCGACCTATTATAGGAACCTCGTTCCGATCTAGAAATAGTCTCCCCCACGTCTCTTATTCGACGCTCGAGCATTTTCCCATTTCCTTTTTTTTTTTTTTTTTTTTTTCTTATTTATATTTTGCTTTTTTGACTGTTTTACAGTCAACGGAGAGAAAGAGGAACGGCTCGATTTCGCTCGACTTTTTTTTACTTTTTTTTTTTTTTTTTTTTGTTTTCTTTAGTGTGTTTTTTTCTATTTTGCTTTCTTTTACTCGTTTTTTTTTTCTCATCCCTCTTTTCAATTCTTTTGCTTTTCTTTTCTTTTCTCTTGAAAGTACAAAGATCGCAGTCTTTATCTCTCTCGTATTTTTTTTGTTTTTGCTTGTTATATTTCCAGTACTATACATAAGATCGATCAAAATTATCGGATATATTTATTTTTCGCATCGATCGATTATGCGCACACGTGATCTATGCCGATATTATCGTTTATAATTTAAACATTAATACGTTAACAAAATTGTTAGTCGAAAACATTTTACCGTCGACATTTTGGTTTGTTATTTCAGATCTTTATATTCAGTCGATATATCGATTGCGCACTCGATCGTTGTTGAATATATCGATGAATTTCGATCGATTTTATTTGAACAAATTAATAACGAAAAAAAAAGAATTAGACAATGACTTGATTTCTTTTTCTTTTTCTTTTTTTTTTTTTTTTTTTTTTTATGTACTTATAGGATCGAGAGAATCGATCTTTATATTTGAGCTGCGCGAGCGTCGTTTTTACGTGTGCGGTTCTTTTTGCTTTTACAATTTATTGAGTACGAACAAGAAAGGTAATGAAGAAATTCGAAAAAAAAAAAGATATTTGCATTCTCAAGTGGCAACTTTTCCGTTATCTTTTTTTTTTTGCAAAAAAAAAAGTCAACCATAATAATAATAATAATAATAATAAAAATAATAATAATAATAATAATAATAATAATAATAATAATAATAATATAATATACTCCACTCAACATATACATACAATAATCGTGATTTCGAAATGAAAAAAAAACAGCCAATTTGATTTGAAACAAAAATAATAATTTATTTCCTAAACATAAAAAAGTATATATATATATATTTATATATATTTTATAAAAAAAAAAATTGACCGCCGCTTATTCGACATTTATAATTATCCTTAAAATTTCACTCTCAATTTTTTCATACTTCTTTTCCTTTTTATCGTCTCCTACACATATATATGTATATATATATATTAATATATAAATCATCCTTTCGATTTCACGCGCAGCTCCATTTTATCGTATTGCACTCGGTAATCGAAGAAAAAAAAAATAATCATGATAAACAAAAGTAAGCAAGTTAAAAAAAAAAAATAAAAAAAAATAAAATAAAAGAAGTTTTGAATTAAAGCTTATTATTTATATACGCACAAGTGCGTCCCTTCGACGTCGAATAAAAAAAAAAATTTAGCTGTTCGCGCTTTCTCTCTCTCTCTCACGATCGTCGAGCGAGTGAGTTACTAGAGAGAGATATATAGTGGTGTACATACATTTGCAGTATGTAACTGTTTGTAAGTGTGTATGTTTGCTGGTTTGTATGTAATGCATACAAGAACAATAATACAAAGCGGGCGATATATATTTTATATAAGAGTTAAAATTGAAATTGCCGTTCGTGCTCGCCGAGACTTATCGAGTGCGCGCCGAGTCCCGTCGTTAATAATATAGAAGTCTTATGTACTGTATCAATAAAAAACGAGCAATTAAAAACAATATTTCATCTGTATCTATTGTAGGAGATATAGAATTATCCATTTATTTTCATCTTTCGTCATCTTCTTTTCTCTTACTTTTTCTCCATCTTTCTCCCTTTATCTCTCTCTCTCTCTCTCTCTCTCTCTCTCTATATCTTTATGCATTAATGTATGTATAATATATATAAATATATGCGCGAGCTTACAGGCTAAGTTGTATATATTTTTTATCATTAAACGATTTCATTGAGCGTTTGGCGATCGACGGGCGTGTAACGTTGCGCGCGCGCGCACGCGCAGTCCAAGCGAGCACGAGAACGCACAACAACTTGGCATTTTCAATAATATTATTATCATCTGTGTGTCCGTGTGTATTTGTGTATATATATATATTTATTCATTTATCTATTTATAATATAAAAATCTGATTGTATGCGGATGGCGATTACTCACTTGCTCGACGCGGGATCGATTTAACAATTTTATAATTCTTCCGGCTGTTTTTTTTTTTTCTTTTTAATTTTCTTTTTAATTTTCATTTTTAGACGCTGCTAATATGCGACATAACGGCGACAAAATAATAATGCCTCGCAATCACGTGCCATACAAAATTATTTCGTCGTCCAGATTCATTTTTTATTTTATTCTCATTTCTCCGATAAGAGAGAGGAAGACGTGTTTGTATATATATTTATGTATTCTATTGTTATTTATTTAACTGTTTTGTAGCAGCGAGTGAGCATTTCACTCGCTATTGACGGAATAAAATTACCCGCCGTCGCACAGTCGCGTATATGCGCTAATGCATCGGAGGAAAACGATTTTGAAGTACTTTCTGTGCGACGCTTTCAATTTGCGATTTTAATTTTCGTTAAAAAAAAAAAAAACCTAAGAGTCTTTCTCCATTCCTGTTGTGGTGGAAGTATGTTTATAAAAACAATTGCGTGAAAAGAAGTTTTCGTAAATTCGATCAATCATCTCTTTTTCTTTTCGACCATTGCACGCCTTACCTTTTTCTCTCTTGGTAAAAAGAACTTTGCGAATAAAAATCAGCTTTTCTCATTTTAGAATTTTAAATTTTTTCGTGAGATTCCAAAAAAAAAAAGAGTCCTCGTTCCACTTAATAAATCAAAAAGAAAAAGCGCCGAAGAAGAATCGTAGAAATTACCTCAGAAATTTCTTTCTTTTTTTTCCTTCGCGCGTGAAGAAAAGTTGAACGACCGAAATCGATAAATGAGAAAGGAAGACGCGCTGGAGGGCTAATAAACTAGACGCTTATGGCACGATGCACTTGAATTACAAAAGAAATAAAGAGAAAAAAAAAAAACGAAAATAGAAGACGAGGAAGTACTAAAGTGACGAGAAGGAAAAAATCGCTCGTCTGTCTCCGTATAATAACAAGCTAGAAAAAAAAGCACACTTAAACTTAAAGTTCTCAAAATATTTTCTCGCTGAAAATTTCTACCCTCGAGCGTCTCGCTAAAAGCTACGTCAACGGAGAGCATAACGGGCGTAGATAAAATAAAATAAAAAAAAAAAAAAAAAATAATAAAAAAAAAAAGGAAAAAACATTCGACGTTTGCATGAAATTTTTTATCGATATTTTTGTGCAAGTTGTCTTTTCGACTGTGAAGAAATTCTGAAAATCGCGATGTTACAAGAATAAGAAAAAAAAGTTAAATTTTAAGCATGTAAAACAATTGACTATAATAGTTTAAAAGAAAACAAATTGCATAATATAATAGTTTAAAAGAAAGCAAATAGTAGCTTGTGTCTTGAACGTTAGTCGCTACGCTAGAGAAAAAAAATTTTTCAGCGAAAATAATATTCCATGCAAAGTGGTAAGTCACGTGCATCTTTTTCTTTCTTTATCCAAATTGACAATACATACACTGCAGAAACGGTGCTCTAAATGGTTGACGAATCGAGTGAATGTTTATCGACGAAGGTAGGGGATGTGCATAAAAGAAAAAAAAAAAAAAAAAAAAAAAAAAAACGACAAAAGTAAACAATAGAAAAAAAAAAAAAAAAAAAAAAAAAAAAAAACGCTCGTATACAAAAAAAGAAAAAAAAATGGCATTTGTCGTACATATATATATATATCACCACACGATGGATTTTGTGACTGCGAGATAATCGGAACGATGTAATAATAACGTCGATAGCTAATGTTCAGATATATATATATATACACGTATGTGTGTACGTGTCTACAATAGAACAACAAAATGGTAGATAGCGAGTCTTCCGCGATATACAATCAACAAAACAAAATGGCGTTAGGTTTTTCATATACACGCACGCGCACGCGATTAATCATTAATAATCGTTCCCTTCGTTTTCTTTCCATTTGCGTCGAGTCGTGCGAACTTCATTCGACGACCGTGACACTTTGTTAAAAAAAATTATAAGAAGGAAAAGAAAACTTTGTTTTATGGCGCAGAGAGTCGAAAAGGTATTACAATAATAATAATAAAATAATAATAATTAAAAAATAATAATAATAATAATAATAATAATAATAATAATAATAATAATAGCAGAAAAATAGTAATAATATAGTATAATAATAATAGTTAATAATAAGAGCGATAAAAGTAATAATAAAATAATAATATTGGCGATAAAAATAATTACAATGATGGCAATGAAGAATAATAATAAAAGATAAAAACAAGAATCTTTCCATATCTACATGATTCGCCTTTAAATTAGGCTTAAATATAATTTACACTAAGAATAAAAAGCTATGCGTATGCTCCTCTTTTAAAAATTATAATGTTCGTCTTATCGCTTAGTTATTGAAATACGAAAATCGATTAAAATAACGATTTAAAAAAAAAAGAACGAAAAAAAAAAGGAGCTAGAGAAAAAAAACTTTAAGTATTTTCACCCTATGACGCCGAATGCGATGAAAAATCCCGATGGTGATGACGATGATGCACAAAAAAAAGAGAGAGCACTTCCTTAATTACTTTTTTTTTTTTCTTTTATTCTATTTTATCTAAAGTCTTCGAAAACCTTTTTCTGTCCCGTTTTATCGCGTTGCTATATTATACATACACACGTGTCACGTTTAGCCATTAAGAAATAAAAAAAAAAAAAAAAAAAAAAAAAAAAAAAAAAATTAAAATGCATCGGTAAATTAAAATCGTGAATTATACATTTTTTTTCCTTTTTTTTTTTTTTTTTTTTTTTTTTTTCATTGAATAGATTTCCTTAAAACGTAATAAATGCAAAAAAGTTAAGTACGTCTACGAAAATCTTCCGACGACTCGAGCGTGTCTCTACATTTCGTTCATTTTCTTTTTTTTTTATTACACGTAAAAATCCGACGATATATTGTGCGGGGAGAATTGTGAACGATTTTAAATCGGCCATTTTTTCTAACACTCAGAGCAACATTTTTTAAAATTGATTATTATTTTATCGTTAAAACGCTATTTATAAAACAAACGTTTACGTAATAACAGCTGTATCGTACAGATTTCCGTAAAATTAAAAAGGAAGAAGATAGAAAACATTAAAAAAACAATGATTAAAAAAAAAAAATAGTTGTCATCACAATCTGTTTTAGGTGCTTCTCTGAATGAAGAAACTATATCGTTACCGTAACTCTCTCATCTGTTAACGTTCAATAATTATTTCTCTATTATTGGAAGAATATGAAGACGAAAAAAAAAAAAACGATTACAAGTATTGCACGCCTCTATCACTATTTTAACCTGTAGACCTGAATAGAATCAAAACGTCGACAATGAAAGAAGACAAAAAAAGAAGGGGGTAGTCGGTTCCTTTCTCAAAAAGAAAAGGAAAAAAAAAAAAAAACGCTTATATATCATATTCTATGTGTCAATCTATTCACTCGCATAATAAAAACTTAACTTTGCTTTATACATATTTAATTATTCCGTTGGTGTAGAAAACAAGTGATTCTCTATTGTTAAACAAATAGAAAAGAAAAAAAAAACAGAGCAGTATACTATACATGTATATTACGTATGGTTTGGCAGTTATATTTTTTTTTTTTTTATTTTTTTTATTTTTTTTTTTTTTTTATTTTTTTATTTTTTTTTATTTTTTTTTATTCACGTGTGTCTACATGCATGATTGCGGTGTCTGTCTCACATTTTGCGGCGCGCCAGCGCAGTTATATAGCGAGAGAAGAAAAAGAAGAAGAAAAAAAAGGAAATCTATATAATCTGTTCAATGAACTCTCATTAATCAGCTGGTAATTATAAAAAGTAAAAAATGAAGCGGCGAGGAAAACAAAATTCTGACAAAAAGGTTATCATAACGACAATCTGATAAAGAATAGAAATCTATAATGAAGCGAGAATTATGAAACAATAGTTGAAACTGACGACAACGGGACTGATTAATTTTATCGGAATTTGTTTTGAGGGATAAGCTGAAAGATGCACGTCGTTTTTTTTTTTATTCATTTTTTTTTTTTTTTTTTTTTTTTTCTATAATCGTTCGCTCTTTTCGATTCGTAATTCAACTTTTATACGTGAAATAAAAAGGAAAGGGAGCTTCACTTTGCAAAAAAGTATCTTTAGCGTAGCCGTATTTATGAGCATTCTTTCATCGGTACCGGAAGTGTACGAAAACTGCTAAATGCTTACGCGAATGATGCGCGCGCTATCATTACACGATGTGTCTCGTATGTACACTATTTTTTTTTTATTTACGGACAATTAAAAAAAAAAAAAAAAAAAAAAAAAAAAAAAAAAAAAAGAAAAAAAAAGGAAAAGAAGAGATTACATATATATATATGCGCACGAATGAATGCTTCTTTTTTTTTCTTTTTTTTTTCTTTTTCATTTTTAACGAGCGAAACCGCGCGTCCGAGACCTTGAGATTCTTCTTACATCGAAATTTTGTGTTCTTTTTTTTGTCCCTTTTATTTTTCTTTTGCTTCGCTTTGTTATTGTTCGAATGGTGCGCGAGTGCGCGCGCGTGTATTTTCTTATTCGTTGCCGAATGATTTCGAACTGCCAATTTCTTGTGCCGTGCCGTTGATAAAATTTTTTTTAAAAAAAATCTACATCGCCGATAAAAGTCGAATTTTCGTCCTCGAAAGGTACTTTTTTTTTTTTTTTTTTTTTACATCACAATAGTTTATTCGATCCATAAAATCGACGTAATCGATATATCGATAGTATCGATGATAACAAGACGTCAGAATTAGTAGATCAATTTTGTTTTTATTTGTTTTTGTTCGAAAAATTTCACGCAAAACACTCGAGAAATTGGCGGTTCGATGTATTTTTCCTTTTTTCTTTTTAATAGCATTAATGACGATGACGATAATAACGATAATAATGATGACGATTGACGATGACGATTCATTGCCATAACCCTACAAATCGGCAAAGATAAATAGATACGTTTTAATAATTACCATGAATAATCTTTTTTTTTTTTTTTTTTTTTTCTTTGTTTAATATGTATATTTTTTTTTCGAAAAAGCGGGTGAGATTAAACGTAAAATTTTTAAGAAAGACTTTGAGACTGAGAGTCACAATCACATCGTCAAAGCGCAATAATATACATTTTGACGTTTTGGCGCCTCGCACAATATACATGCGTCACATATATTATGCGTTTACACGTTTCATTATTTTCTTTTAATATGTATACGCGGTATCAGACTTATAATCTAATGAGTCGTTTTTTACTTTTTTTTTTCTTTTTTTTTTTTTTTTTTTTTTTTTTTTTCTTTACTTTTTTATATTAACGTGACAGCTTTTGCATGACACGGTTCATTTATATCCTTAAAATTCCCTTAATAACACTTCTGAGCGCATTTTTTTTTTTTTTTTTTCTTCCATTTTTAGTCCTGTATAATCGGAGTATCATTAATTGCAAGAATTTATTATTTTTTTTTTTCCTTTTTAATATGTATACACGATTTGTATACGTATATGTAAATATTTATAATGCACATGCACATACGTACACACGCACGTATAACTAAAAATACAATTAAATTACTGCACCAATTAGCAGCAATTCCGAGGCACTACGAACAGGCCATAGCAAATATGGCCACACAATTATCATCTCAAATCTCTGTTTTTTTTTTTTCAAATTAAAAGACTATATAGAATGTCTAATACATAATAGTTAATATATATATATATTTATGTATATATATAATATATATATATTTATTTATTCTTTATATATATACGTATCTCGTACTAAGTATAGATCATAGTGTATTGTGTAATATACAATAATAAGAGAGATCACACGTCTTAATGTAGAAATTTAAAAGACTATCATCTAGTACGTAAAATTTGTTAAGTATTGCCACGAAATGTACGAATGAAGTCCATGACGATCACGTTCAAGACAATAATAACGACGTAATAAAGGTATAAGATGATTTATGCGAAGTGTGAGGAAATGAAAATGAAAATGGTGACGATGATAATGGTAATGATAAAGAAAATAGTAATGAAAAATGACTATGATGGTGATCAGTGTGTAATGATAAATGACCAATGACCAATGATAATGTCAACACGAGAGTGACTGTAATGACGATAATTTTATGATCAGGAGATGCGCACACTTGCGCTGTTCCTTCAACTTGAGCTACAATTTATTATCGACTATCCTAATTACTCTACCACTACGGTGTCTCAGCCTTCTTCCACGTTCCCTCCATCGTTACGTTTGCTTATCTAACCGTCGTTTTTTGCTTACTTTTACTTTTCTCTCTTTCATTTTCATCTCTACCTTATTTTCAGCACCAATCTGATATTTCATTTGACGAAGTTATGAAAAAAAAAAAAAAAAAAAAAAAATAAAAAATTAAAAAATAAAATAAAATAAAACCAATGAAAATACGTGTCACTGTTAATTAAACTAACCAGCTGTTTTGTATATAAATATACATACGAATTACGTAACAAGATATCCCTAGAGTCTCCGTACTGTATTTTGTTCTTGTTTCGCATATATTCGATATATATATATAAAGAACTATTTAATATAGTCATTACGATAAGCAGCCGAAGAAGCTTTGCTTCTCGCACTGCCGATCGGGAAACTCAGTTTGGAATAAATCTGTTTAATTCCGATTCCCTTATTAATCTTTTGATTTTATCCATTTTACTTACACATTTTCCGTAGTTTTTCTAATTCGCTCATTCATTTTCCTAATTTTTCGTTCACGTTCGCAATTCATCCTACTTTTAATCTTCTTTCTCTCTTTATCGCTTATCCGATTAACCTTATATCATTCAAGGTAAAATACACGCTATACATATGTACAGACGTTTTTTGATCCGTCTCATCTGATCCGTCGTGGCGTCACTTCTTTTGGATGCACTTATTAATAATTTTTTTTTGCCTCATCATATTTTGTTTTTCGACGCTTTCGATGATTTCCTTCAATATTAATCTCGATCTACATATCCTACTATCCTATTTTGGTTTTCGGACATTTTTTTCCCTTCATTTTTTTTTTTTTTTTTTTTTTTTTTTTTTTTTTTTTTCTAAACATAGGCAAGTTAAATATTTATCACAATCATTTCAGTCTAGTCGAAAATCGAACATGTTCAACCCGTTTGGCGAGTGAAACTCAGTGTGAATAAAATTTGAAAGGAAAAAAGTATCTGCGATTCTCGTGCCTAGCGCGCGAGTCGAATTTCAACGCTTAGTACGACTTAAACAATCGTGACGGTAAAGAAACAAACAATCCACGAAAAGGATACACGAAGAAAATCGACCGGCATCATCGTATGTATTATCATCGAGCGTGAACGGGGATCGGACGAGTTTCATTCGTTGATTATATGTATATTGTATATACGTTACCTTATTACGTGATTTCGCCCGTGTTTCTCTTTCTCAATTCCGTTGAGACACTTACGCGTGTTCAACATGGAGAAGAAACTCAACAACGATATTGCGAGTTGTTAAACAACAACAAAAAATCTGTAGTATATCGGTGAAAAAAAAAAAAAAAATATATATATATATATATAGAAAAACACAAATCGGAAGAGCAATTCCCTATACAACAAACGAGTAAACCGTTTGGTAACTGACGTTGTCTTATTCGTTTCGTTTGTTCTTTCCGTCGGCTCTCCACAATGTTCCAACTTATGGATAGAGCTGCTGAAGCGGCGGCGGCGGCGGCGGTTGTTGGTGCTGCTGCTGCTGCTGCTGCTGTTGTTGTTGTTGTTGTTGTTGTTGTTGTTGCTGCTGTTGCTGCTGTTGCTGCTGTTGATTGCATCTGTTCGATGCGTCCGGTGATGAAGATGAGGCAATCGACGAAGGCGACGACGACGCCGACGAGGATGAGATCTGCTGCTGTTGATGATGATGGTGATGATGGTGATGAGGCGTCGCGCTACTGCTGCCGACTGTGGTGAGACATCGCTGAAATCTCAGCGGTATTCCTGCTTGCTAGTACGCTGCAGGATGGACGGCTAGTCACTGGGGCGGCAGGCCGGTGGGCGGCTTGAATTCTCCGGTAACGGCTACGACATTAGATTGCCCTGGAAATTGGGCCGACGACACCGCGGGTTGATGATTGAAAGCCGGCGCGTAGCACTGAGGGAAATAGAGCTCTGGTTTGACAACGGTTGGCGTCAAACCACGCGTTACAGACACGGGACCGAGACCACTGGGCGCACCACCGGCACCACCGCTACCTGGTGGTTTAGAATCGCTGCTAGAGTTCCGTCGGACTTTGGCCGCGTGCGGGTTCATGTGGTTATCAATGTGCTTCTTGACTTCGGGATCGGTTGCGAAACGTCGTCGGCAGTTGGGCATAGGGCAACAAAAGGGCCGGTCACCTTGGTGAGTACGAGTGTGCTGATCGAGAATGGCCTTCTGACGGAAATCCTTGCCGCACTGCTGGCACTTGTAGGGTTTTTCACCGGTGTGTATCCGTAGATGTTGATTCAGAATGGTACGCTGCCTAAAGTTGCGCCCGCAATATACGCAGCCATAGGGTTTCTCGTTTGTATGAATCCGGAGATGCTGAGTTAGGTGCGATTGCTGCCTGAAACGTTTGCCGCACTCAGGGCAAGGATAGGGCCTCGACTCAATGTGTATGCAGCCATGTTGCAATAAAGTGGACTTTTGCTTGAATTCTTTTTGACAAATTGGACAACGCACGTATAGAGGCATACCCGCTGAGCGACCATGTTGTATGACATCAGGTAGGCAGCTTTTGCCATTAGCACCACTGGCACTCTGTTGTTTGATGTACTGAAGAGCACCGAAGGTACCAGAAGACCCACCCGAGCCGAAGACTGCGTGGTTACCACCTTTCGGGTCCTTGAAGTAGGCCGGGTATTGAGTAGAATTAGCATCACCAGGCGCTGGACTGAAGGCACCTGATTGCGTGTCCGTATCGCCAAAAGTCGAGGCGACCTCTTCTTTTCCCTCTTCTGGTGGGAAGGGAACATCCTGAGGCCACAGGGTTGGCGTCATTCCATTCTTGAAGATCAAGTGCGGACTCACGTCTGAAATGATAAGTGGAGAATAGAACGTTTTAATAAGAACGCGACTGACCGGAAGACGAAGTTTGTTGAATGATTAATTGCAGAATCTTTTATTATTAGGAACGCGAGGATCATCGTATTTTGTTATCATATAGTCTACGTATTAGTTTGCCAGTAAATTTAAATTTCATATATTTGTTCTTTTCTTTGTTTTGTTTTCGACGCGATACGCGATTTTACGCTTTATATGGATTTCGAGCGTTGGATGGCAAGCATTTATACGTTTGTATATATATATATATATATTTTTTTTTTTTTTTCGTGGGGTATAATTTTTATAGTGGCAGGTGTACTGCATCACTGAAATATAATTTCTTAAATATATGCAATTTGTTAGTTATTATGTAACCACGGAGTGCGCAGAAGGGTAAGCGAAACTTATCAAGCAGATGATATGACATGTGAAATGGGTCAAGGAAGCAAGTGTGTATTTGCAATGCAGGGATAAGATAAATACAGATGGCTGGGATTAATTAAGCGTTTGTAAATAAAATTGGTAGGATTTTTAAAAGGGTACTGTTGTTTTGCAGCTCTACAATTCCCTAACGTCTTGTTAAAAAATCCATTCTTTGCAATTTACTTCAAAAACGATTTATTTATACATACTATAAACATTTGATTGGTTAACAATATAAAACGTTTAAAATCCTTTGCATTTGATCATTCCAGATTGTACTTAAATTAATACAATTCTTGAATTAATAAAATATACAATACATTGTAATTTTGCCCAGTAACCAATTCAGTGTCAAGTACAAATTCTGGATTTCCGCAAGACGAAAGGATATACCTTATAAGATACCAAGAGTTACTTATACTACACATTCGAGTTTAGTCCACGCGAGGCCTGTCTAACGCGAAGACACAAGACACTGTTACATGCTGAAAACGAATTTTCACTCGACGATTTATTCAAAGTGTTCAATTGACCAATGGATCACTATAATGCTTTCATTTGACATCTCGTGTCCTCGCGTCCTCGCGGCCCCACTCATATCCGTATTCGATAAAAGCGAAGAAAGTCCAAAAGACACGCGAGCCGAGTCACCCCCAGATAAAGCCAGAGAAAAAGCTGCTATCGTATCGTAAGGGGAATAGTAGTAGTAGTAGTAGCAGTGGATGATTAGCGGTGCTATTATCATGTTCAAGGATCGGGCGTAGCGGTGGACGCGCGACTTGCGGGACGTCCGTCGCTCTCCGTCGGGGAGTCTGGGTTAGGCAGAGAGAAATGCTCGCCTTGGTGTGTGCGGACGTGCTGATTCAGGATCGCCTTCTGACGGAAGTGTTTCCCGCACTCCGGACATTGGTATGGCTTCTCACCCGAGTGGATGCGCAGATGCTGGTTGAGGATAGCACGCTGCCTGAAGGTGCGCTCGCAATAGGCACACGCGTACGGCTTCTCGTTGGCGTGTATGCGCAGGTGCTGGGTCAGGTGGGACTGCTGCCTGAAACGCTTGCCGCACTCTGGGCAACCGTAGGGCCTGCTGTCGGTGTGGATGCGCTCGTGCTGTAGCAGGGTTGATTTTTGCTTGAAGTCCTTGCCGCAGGTCAAGCACTTGAACAGTCGTAGCTCGCTGTTTGCAGACTTGCTGGACTTGCCATTCTGCTGGACGATGTCAGGCAGGCCCGAAGACATGTTGGGTCCGCCGGCTCCGCTGTATTGGTGGGCATCGAGACCACCGGGGCCACCGTCACCTTGGCTCAAAGACGTAAGCATTACTCCAGGTTGTTTCAGGTAATGTAGGGCTGAAAAACCACCTGGTGTGAGCATGTGCGGTGGCACCGATGGTGAGGGATGAGGTCTCGCATCCTTGAAGTAGTGCTGGGGGTACTGCTGAAGCTCGCCGCCTGATCCGGGGAAGCAGTCGTTGCGCTCGACATCGTGCGTGTTTATTTGTTGCTGAGGCGAGTGCTCCTGGCCTTGATTGTTTTGAACTTGCTGCTGTTGTTGCTGCTGCTGCTGAACTTGCTGCTGTTGTTGTTGTTGTTGCTGCTGTTGCTGCTGCTGTTGCTGAGCACTCTGTTGCTGAGAGGACTGTTGTTGGCTGGACTGTACATCTTCGTCAGGTGGCGTAAGAGCTTGCGGCTGATCTGGTGGGGCCGAGGGATAAGGCGATGGCACGGGCGAGGCTAAACTCGCTGGTTGGCCGCCATTTTCCCCCTCGACTGGTGGACCACAGGCCTGCTGTGGACTACCGGACGAGGAGGAGCTCTGTTGGGGCGGCTGTTGCTGCTGCTGCTGTTGTTGTTGTTGTTGTTGCTGTTGTTGCTGTTGAGCATAAAGTCCAGCGTCTTGGAGAGATCCCGGGCCAGGGCCCCACTGGCTTTGGGGTCTCTCCATGTTGTCTTTGTACAACACGTAGGGCGTTCCAGTATCTGTAACCAAAATGAAAAAGTACATTAATTGACAAATTCCAATCATTCGGAAAATATTTTATTGTTATTTATTTAAAGTATAAAATAAATAATAATTAAATTTTTTCAATATAAATGTTTCAAATATAAATATTCTTATTTATTTTAAATTTTTATAAGATGTATATATTCCAAAAGTATAAAAGAATTTCACGCATTAAAAATACTTTAAAGACTATGTTGAATATAATATAATATAAATATAATAGTGATTATAATAATAAAAATTTACAAAAATAATCACATTTGTATAAATGTTATCACCACATAATCTTCTTTTGGTAAAATAATCTTTTAGCTATTTTTATTCGTCAAAAGGTAGTACGTTATAATTAAACGCATAGGTGAAAGGAGAATAAACATTTTTTAAAATAAAAAAGTAAATGTATTAAAAACACTTTATGTATTAAAATTTTTAAATAATTAAATGATATAATTTACGACATACTTTTATAATGATATAAACCATGTTGTTATACGATGTTATAGGAAGGCACTTGATCAATAAAGTGGAGATCCCTCTGAATTTTAATTTAATAGCGTAACCAGCTTGAAAAAGTGATTTGGTCTCCAATATAGAAATTTTAATTAAAAATTTTTCATAATATAAAATACGCACATGTCGGAAAGTACGAAACCGCTACTCCATACATTAAAGTAGATGCACTTGGTACAAGAATATTAATGGTCTCTGTGTGCATACTACATGATCGATGATGTCTACGTATGCTAAGGCATCTATGCAATTTTCTAGGTGATTTTTTTTCGTTCTCTCTCTTCCTCTCCCTGCCCACCCCTTCTCTCTCTCTCTCTCTCTCTCTCTCTCTCTCTCTCTCTCTCTCTCTCTCTTGCTCTCTTTCTCTTTCCTTCATGTTCTTTCTCTTTTTCGAGCGAACGGCAATCCGTCAACCCAATATTCAAACGTCGCAAAATAGAATCGAGCAAGAAAACAAGACAAAAAAAAACTGGTTGCCGCTACTGCTGCTGTTGCGGCGGCATATGCGCATACAGGAGGCGGATTCCCGAATCATCAAGAATCTGGAAAAACCAGTTTTTGATGTTGTTGCAGTTCCGTTTGAGTGGGGGGGGGGGCTACCCATGCTTATAAACATTTTATTGTGCAGATAACAATTAACATGGGAATTTCGCGTATTATGGACCCGCTGAGATAATTTTTCATGGTCATTTATTGTAATGCGCATTATTTCTTCATTGGGAAATTAAATTAAATCCGAAGATCGATCGGCCTCTCGAGATAATCATCATTATTTTAATAAGTTTCGAGCTTGTATGCCATTTTGTTGCGAACGTGAGAGGAATTTATGCAAAGTCAACGAAAAAAGGAAGGAAAATAAAAAAAAAAAAGATTATTCGAGTTTAAAGTTAGTCGCCAAGTTTTTACTTTTCTTTTCTCGCAACTCTTATACCAGATTGATAAAAAAATAAAAAAATTATAAGCGGACCGTTGATGCGATTCTGCGTGCGTTGTAGGAAAAAGCACATCAAATTTAGTTGTATTATCATTTGCGATAAGATACGTCGATGAACTTACACTGGCGATACACAAAAGCACGTGACTGAATGCTGGAAGAATCGCATAAAAAAAAGTAAACTTATTATTTTCATATTGTATTCTATTCATATTTTATATACTAAATCTTTATTTGCAACAAATTATTTGTTGGTATAACAATTCCAAGTCTTATGCGAAGGTTGTGGAGATAAAGTGATGAAATCGATGTATTTTACGATATGATGAAAAATGTTTGTATTTTACGATAAAAATATTTTCAAGTATTTGCTACGTAATATGATTACATTAGGAGGTAACTACTGAGATGAGGATATACAATTTACAATGTCAATTTATGTAAAATTAAAATAGGCAAATGAAAGAATTTACAATGTATGCCACCTTAATCGAAATTGTTTTTCGCTCTAAAGAATCTTGCCGCGTTCATTTATGAAACAACAATCGTACTTTTATTATAATGAGACACATTGTCGCATTAAATAATTTTTAAAAATCAGATTAACATGTTACAAAAAGAAAAAACTTTTAGAAAAGATTTAAAAAAAAAAAAAAGAGATTAATGCCGAACAAAAAATAAAAGTAAGATAACATGCACGATTATACGTACGTTTTTCACGCGATAAAATAAGTATGATTAGTATACGCCACATTAGATTTAAACCAACCTAAAAACGGTCAATCCGATAACCGCGTTAAACGTCATTCTACGACAAAAAAATTTTTACCAAACGGTCATCAACAACGCTGATATCAGACGCTGGCTTTGCCATAGACCGATGCAAAGTAGGCAGAGAGTAGAGTAGGTAAGAGAGAGAGAGAGAGAGAGAGAGAGAGAAAGAGAGAGGGAGAGAGAGATAACGATAAAAAAAAGTGTAAAAAAAAAACAAACGTTGTCGCGAGTTCCCGCGAAAAATTTGTCGATTGGAAGCGGTAACTTTTACTTTCTCCTCCGTCGCCATCGTCGTCGTCGTCGTTGTCGTTGTCGTTGTCGTCGTCGCCGTCGTCGTCGTTGTCGCCGTCAAAGTGAGAGCGAGCAAGCGAGAGCCGAGCGAAATATTCTAAACGGCCTTTTATGTCGGGAGGGGCGAAACTTGGCATAAGAGTTACTACTACTACCGTCAGCCATACGTTCCACGTCCAAGCGAGCAAAAGACACGTATACAAGTCGGCAAGGTTTATCAAGCGAGTTTGACCTCGCGAAGGAAACGCAACTATTGCTGCTTGCCTTTGTGGTAAACTTTTTTTCTCTCTTCCCCCCTCCCCTTCCCCCCATTCCTCCTTTTTTCATTTATCCGTTCTCGCAATACAATTGCTCGCGAGCGCAACTATTTCCCATCTCTTGCATTCATGAACATAAATGTCGCATGTATTACTGGGTCGATGATTCCAATGCGTCGGTATATAGACGATTGTGGAGTTTAAGCGCATTGCTGCAAGACTTGCGATGATTGTGGTTTTGTTTGGCTGGACTAGCACTGTTACGCGTTACGTATAGATATTGGATTACTTTTTTATTATGCGATTGTTTGATTAATTCTTTTACAATTTGGGTCGAATTGCGAGATTTTTCTTTTTTCTTACAACTTTTTATTTTTCTTTGTGCATCGAATGTCGAAGTATTATTGTTTTATGTAAATATTTTGTTTTTTATTTAGATAACTGATTAAGGTTATTAATACAACTGTTTTAGATTACAAATTTTTAAAATAGTCAACTTATATATATAAGCTATGTCGTTTAAAATTGTTAGTTTACATATTTAATTGCGCAAACAAAGCTTTAAATTGATGAATTAAAGATTTCCACGCTAGAAACTTAATTAACCTTGAACATTTTATTATGGATCGGAATAAATTAAAGTTTTAAACATTAATTAGCGAAATTTAAACTCCGTTAAATCTGTTTTAATAAAGACAAATCTACGAAGTACTTTTGTGCGGTAAGATGAACTCTTGAGGTAAAAAACAGAAGTTGTTAATTATGTTTAAAAATGTTGAATATTTTGAAAATTAAATGTTGAGTTTAACTTTAAAAATTTAATCGATGAAGATGTTATAAAAATAAACAAAACAAAAAAAAACAAAAAAAAAAAAAACAAACGATTTAATGCGAATATTTATCAAGTACAATAAAGTCTATTAAGCAAATGAAGTGAAGACGTATAGTAGTTGACTATCTCGAGTAAAATGGCAAAAGTAATCGGTATGAAACAATTGCAAAAGATCCAAAAAACAAGTAAAAACGGCGAGTTTATCGTCTAAAACTACGATAAAAAACTTATTCGTAAATTCCGTATAGGTATAAAGGATGAGCAATAAAAGGATTCGTACATCTCAAAGCCAAAAACGCGAAAGAGGAATATAAACTTTTCAAAGATTTATCTATTTCATTTCTTCGTGATAAATTAAGTCATAAACGAATATGTCTATTATGTATATACTTTATGAAATCAGAAAAAAATCTGGTCAATCGCGGATTATATCTGGTAAGAAACGAGTGCGTGGCGAATCTTCGATTTCCGTTGTTTCAGGAAAACGTAAAGGGATAAAACTCGCGGAGACGTCTTTACGATTTGTTTTGGCGGCCGCGCGACACGTACACTCCCGCGTACATGTATGTACGGAGACTCAGACGCGTGAGAGAGAAAAAGATAGCGAGAGAGGAAGAGAGAGAGAGAGAGAGAGATGGAAAGAACGGAGATGGACATAAAAAGAGAAAGAGAGAGAGAGAGAGCGAGCAAGAGAGAGAGAGAGCAAGAGAGAAAGAGAAGTGGATACAAACCAAGAGAGAAAGAAAAAGAGAGATGGGTGGGAGAAAGAGGGGAGGATGGAAAAAAAGGTGGAGGAGAATGAAAGAAGAAACGAGGAGGAGAGAAAGAGAGAGAGAGAGAGAGAGAAAGAGAGAGAAAAAGTTGCGGGGGTGTGTGCTCGAAAGGGGGAGGGCAGGGGGAGACAGAGAAGGGGGAGAGAGGAGAGAGCTTGCGCTTGCGCAGCTTTTTCGTCGAACGGTATTTTTAAAGATTTTCCTTTCCGCGGCGCGCTTCGTTCTTTCTCTCTCTCTCTCTCTCCCTTCCTCCCCCTTTCTCTCTTCTTCTTTCTCTAGCTATATAGCTTTAAACGGGCGGGTCGTTGACGAGCCTCTCGCGTTCATTGCCCGATAACGTCGTAGTCGTCGTAGCCGTCGTAGTCGTCGTCGGGGGGCAAATTTTTATTTTCAACGAAGGTTCGCTTCGCCGCGAGCTCTCTCTCTCTCTCTCTTTCTCTTTTTCTCTCAACGTTATATCGTATACCTCTTTTTGTATTGCTCTGGTGCGCTTCTTTTTTTTTTTTATTACTCGTTTTCTAACGAGGCACTCGCTCGCGCGATATTTTTTTTTTCTTTTTTTCGTACGTTCACGCTGCAAGCTCGCGTTCGTTAGATTGGATTGCACTTCGATTTTTTTACGCTAACTCTCTCTCTCTCTCTCTCTCTTTTTCTCTGCGTACCGCGTACGCGCAAGCTCGCCGTTCTCGTTGTTTATGAATCGCGCTTTCGTCGTGTATATCGCGCTCGAGGCTTCGCCGCGAAAATTTCGTAATTGACTTTGGCGGCAGCTACTGTTTTTTTATCATTTCTTCTCTTTTCCGTTCCGAGAAGAGTTCGAAAGTCGCCGCGATCGCGCATCCACGCATCGTTCTTTAGGAAATCCCACAGTTTCGCGTTGCGATTAAGCTCCGAGCTTGCTGACGCGCATAATGCCGGTAACTGAATTTAATTTTTACGGGAAATATATTTCTTAGAACGATTGTTGACATATATTTTTACAGAGCACGTTAAAAATTAAATTTCTTTAATCCGGTTTCGTATTTGAAAGAATTAGAATGGAAATAATTACGAATTACGTATTTATCGACGAATTTACCTACATTTTGAAAGATTGCATAAGAAAACAATTTAATCGAAAGGTAAAAGATTTAACATCCGGTAAAATCGTTAAGTAAACAAGAAGCAAACGTTACAACGTGACTAATAAAATTCTGTAGACTGAAAATGATTCGTATCGATTGGAAGAAATGTAAGGTGCAGCAAATTCTGCCGAACATCTCGCACATTTTGGCACTAATCGAATGAGAAAGTCGATTGCTTCGAGTTCGTTTCAATTCACCATGAAATTTTCAAGGCTTTCATATAAATATTAACAAAATCCTTCGTTAATTATTCAAACTTCAAACTACATCCGCGAATGTTGTAGCATTTTTTTGAAATATAGACTCAATAAAGTGCTTAAATAGAAATCGTTTATCGCTAATAATCAATTGTATTATAATAAATCAACCGATCCAATCCAAGAGCTCGAACGATCAATCGCGAAATTTATCACTAATTTAGAATTCGTTCAAAATTTACGAGCCCTAAAGGAAACAAAAAAGTCAAAGAAAAAGAACACAGTTGGTTTTCAATTAATGCACAAGTTAAAATGTCCAGCGGATTCGGTTAGCACGCCATTTTTTTTTTTTTTATTTTTCTTTTTTTTTTTATTTTTTTTTTTAGTTATTCTCAAGCACCGAAAAAGATATATACATACTCGTATACACACGCATACGAAATTCTCTCGAAAGTAGGCATCATAGCCGAGTGCAAATACAATCGAGCGACCTCATCAATCTCATTATCAAATCGTCTCGATCGACCTCTTACGTATATATTCATGAATAAATATTAAAAAAAAAATATATATATATATATATATATATATACACACATTTTACACCGCTCGAATATTTTTCGCTCGGACGCACAGATATAGAATTTCTTTTATAATTGGCTGACCAAGCGTGCGCCCGCGCGCTTTCGAGGATTCGATCCTTCTCTCTTTCCTTTTTTTTTTTTTTTTTTTATTCCTCGTCTCTGCGTTTCTAGATGTAAGCGCACACCTATGTCTGAAGGATATATTCGCTACAGCCGGACGTTTTCGTTCGATTCCCAAATGCATAAATATCGCACGGTTTTCTTTGCTGTTTTATTCGCTTTTAATTATTTATTTAATTTTTTTTTTTTTTTCAACTCGTAGCTGCCACATCTCTGAAAATTAAAATTTAAGGTTGCTTCATATTATTGCTATTATTGCTCGTTACTCTCTCTTTTACTCTTGCTCTCGTGGTGATAAGTACTACATTTTTTTAGCGTTAAATACAGTTGAAGTGTCGAATGTAAGATTTTATTTAATTTGATGCAATTTGCACGAAATTATATTTTTATTTATTTTAGTCCTAATTAGTACGCGTTTTAATTGGGTCTTGTTTTTTACACGTAATTTTTATTTTCTTCCTTAAATTTTATGATTCTATATTGCGCTTTTTTATATTATCTTTTTCTTTTTCTTTTTCTTTCCGCCTCCCTCCCCCTCTCTCTGTCTCTCTCTCTCGCGCTCTCTCCCTGTCTCAGTCTCCTTTGGTCTCATATTTTCTATATTGTGAATACGGCGTATTTTTTCTATTTATAAATCTTTCTTTAAATAAGAAAGTATTCTGTTTTTATTTTTTTACGGAAATAAAACATTGCTTTTCCACGACCACGGTATTTCTTTTTATTGTTTTTTTTTTTTTTTTTTTCATTTCCTGCTTTATTTGTCGAGATCGTAAATCGTTTTTTTTTCTTTTTTGCTTTTTTACGTACGGGTTTTTTTTTTTTTTTTTTTTTTTTTTTTTTTTTTTTTTTCAAGCTTCGATTATTCGTTGCGATTAATCTAACTAAATATTGAGAAGTACTTTAATTGTAAGGAAGTAATACGATTACTCACAGAAAAATTTAATTTTTAAATCAATCAAAAAATTAAGCTCGAATTTCACCGCTCGAAAAGAATTTATTTAATCTAAAAAATAATTTATCGTTGAATCGTAACTTACGATCCCACGGTCGAAGGGTTAACTAACCGAGCCAAGGCCATGACTGAAAAATATTAATTAACGAATGTAAAAAAAAAAAAAAAAAAAAAAAAAAAAAAAGAAAAGGAAGGTGCCCTCGGACAACAAATCACACAACAGTTCCGCGCCCTTAAAATACAAATTTTGAAATCCGACGTCTGAAATCTCTCTCGCTCTTTCTCGACTCCTATATATTCCGATCGGCCTCCTCTCCATCCACATCCATTCTTCCACTCTCTTTTTATCTCTCTTTTTTTCTCTCTTTCGTTCACTCACACGCATATATGCACACTTGTACACACGCGGGCGCGCGCGAGCGATCGTTCGATTTCACGCTCGTGTGTGCGTGTATACTTGTAGGCGCGTGCGTGTGTGCACGTCTGGAGGAGGAGGTAAAGGTCGGTGAAAATAATTTACGAGAGTCGCGAGCGGGCCGTACCAGACTATGCGCTCTCTCTCTCACACTCTCTCTCTCTTTCTTTCTCTTCCTCTCTCTCTCTCTCTCTCTCTCTCTCTTTCTCTCTCTTTCCATTCCGTGGAGCTACACGACGGGATCTGTCTCGATAATCTTTGCCAGCGACTGTACGCCTCTACGCGCCCGTGCACGCGTGTATATATATATGTGTAGATGTATGTATCGGAGGCGGTACGCCCGGGAGAAATGAGAGAGAGAGAGAGAGAGAGAGAAAGAAAGAAAGAGCACGGAGAGGAGAGGAAACCTGTTTTTCGTCGAAATCCGGCGCGGCGTGTCGCGCGAGGGACAGAATATCGAGAAAGAAAGAAAGAGAGAGAGAGAGAGAGAGAGAGAGAAAGAGAGAGGGAGAAAAAAAAGAGAGTAAGAGAAGGGGACCCAACAACCGGACCCACTGGCTTCGTTAAGGTGATTTCACATCGAAGCACAGGGACACATTGGGGTTGACTCGCCGTATACTCGGCTCAAAAGCGAGCCGTTACTACTACCGGCTATATACTCTCTACATGCATACCGATACTCGCGAGAGATTAAAATTTACGGGTTAACTTTTTTTTCTCTCCTTTTGTTTATTTTTTTTTTTTTTTTATTTTTTTTATTTATTTATTTTATTTTTTTATTCTTTTAAAGAGAGACGGATACGGAAATCGCAAAAGGATCGATGGTAATTAATGATTGTATACACGTGAGCATTGCCTTTCTGTTTGCCTTTTTTTTTTTCTTCTTTGTCTTTGAGTTTTTATACTTTGCAAGTGATTCGATGGATTTTCGGATTCGCTTTGAAAGGGAAAAAAAGGGTTAAATTTTAATTGGCGTGGTTTTTCAAAATTTGCATTATAACGCTCTGTTGCTGCTTCGCTTAGTTAACGTACAGATATTCAATTGCGAGGTAAAGTAATAAATATAAATGAAATACGCAAAGCTTGTGTTCTTTAACTGGTATTAATTCACATCTCGTTTATTATATTTGAAAATTGATTGGTTTATGAAGCGAATTACCGAATAGTAAAAATAATTATTTATGAAAATTGAAATACGGTTAATTTTTAAATTATTGACATTTTTTTAATGAAAAGTTTAAAAGAGGCGGTATTTTAAGTATCAGATTTTTTCATACATTCCATGGTTCAGTTGATAAATTTAACGAAACTATTTCAAAAGATTCAATTAGTGTTGCCATTTATGAAAATAAGGCTAGCTCGAGTAAAGTACGTCAAAATTTTTCTCAGCAATTTTTAAAAGTTAATAATATTATAACTTTTGAAAAATTACAATTTAATTTATCACCACATAAATATTTTTCATTATTTCGCTTTTAAAGTTTCACATTTAACCGATCAATCGCCAGCGATCAAAATTACCACCTGAAAGTAGAATGTCGTTATACTTAATGAAAAGAGAGAGAAAGAGAGAAAAATTTGATATTCTCATATAACACGTAAACCACGCAATTCGCCGAAAAATTTCACTCTACCCGACAAAAAAAAAAAAGAAAAAAAAAAAAAAAAAAAAAGGAGAGAAATAATAATGAACGGGGAAACGAATGAACGATTCCAACGATGAAGTTATAAACTACGAAACGTCAGCATTATCTGAAAATTTAATCGCCAATAAATGTCGATGTATACGTTCAACGCAGTTATTTACAAAAAGAGAGAGAGAGAGAGAGAGAATGCGAGCGAAAGACATCGTTGGCACTTAAAAATGTTTGTGGAGATCCTTTAAACGAAAAAAAAGAAAAAAAGCAAAATCGCAAGAGAGCGAACCCGCCTTAGCCTCGGGGGACAACATGACTCGACGAGTGGCGCGAAAAAAGACGGCGAGGTGCGCCTTCGACCGCGATATGCCAAATTTCATGAAAATCCAGACAATTAAAAGTGAAACGAGACGTATATATCGCCCAGTCGTCGAGTTATTATCGCGTTCGAAGGTGTGTGTGTGTGTGTGTATATGTTATACGCACACATAACGAAGGTGTAACCGAAGGCGAGCTCTTTTGTGAATTTTGATTTTTGGAGGCTTCGCCGCCACGAGGTTTCTTCGACTTTTTTTTTTTTTTTTTTTTTTTCCTTTCTTATTTTAATCGAGTTTGTCGGTCTTTATTTTAAATTATTTATGAGCTACTTTTTACCGATGAACTATATTGTAGATTAATTATACTCATATTTATAATCGTTATGTACATCGATTGTTTGCATTGTCAATGAAAAATCTAACTTTTTAATCAATTAATCTACTCGTTTTTAAAGAGCATAATAAAATTTCATATAATATTGGATGAATTACCAAAGTGCATCTTATCTATCAATTTATCAAACTGTATTACTCGTAAATCAAAATGAAACGAAAATAAAAAATATTCTTACGAACGATTCGGCATATTTTAACGTCCGAAATGAAATTCGTATAACAAAATATTGAATTATATTTTTCTTGTCTCCAAAAAATTCAAAGATTATCAAAACGCATACAAATAAAAATGTTTCTAAAGATAAATTTTCAAAATTTCTAGATAGAAAAAAATGAGAAAGAAAGAGAGACAGAGAGAAAGTATCGACAGCGGCAAAATCTCCCCACGTGTATATCCGCCATAAATCAACGATTGCGTCAGGCTCTTAAGGCTTTCGATGCTCGGTATTCGATGAACGAATAAATTACTGTGTCATGGAGATCGCGAGTAAGGATTTTCGGGTAGAGTATATTATTACGGCGAAGAGTTTATATATTTAGCCTTTTTTTTTTTTTTTTTTTTTTTTTTTTTTTTTTTTTTTTTTTTGTTGTATATGTCTAGATGCGTCGAGACGACAAAAAAAGAATAGGAATCGTTAATCCAAAATAAAGGATTTTGCTCTAGCGAATTATTTGAGTTTCAAAGTTTCGTCTGGGAATTTTTCGTTCTCCTTTTATACGTTTGGATTATTTATGACCACTGAAGGATTTTGTGCGGTAATTTTTTTTTTTTTTTTTTTTTTTTTTTAATTGTTTCGAAATACTTTATGTAATATTTGTAATGATTTTCAACTGTTTGCATTTAACATCTGTGCAACGATTATTTTCTCTTATCCTAAATCGAAACTATATAAAATTCAATATGTATTGCATAAAATTAAAAAAAAAAAACAAAACTAAAGTTCGCAAAATTTACGCTTGAAATTTTACAGCAAAATTTTACACGCTGTAAAATTTATTTTTAAAATTTCTTTTTGCTAACTTCGCTTTAAATTGTCAAATAATTTATCATTTATTTTAACGATCTCTAAATATGACATGCTCATCGTATTTAATATAATTTTATTAATCAAGTTACAAATGCATACCGTTATTGAATAAAAATTTTTTTTTTTTTTTTTTGAAAATAAGAATATTGAAAACGCCCGATATAATGCGCGAATGCGTAATTTTTTCGAAAGTAAAAACGATAAAATTTTAAATGACTTTAACGATAATGGCAAATCTGATATAAAAATTAAACGCATATAAAAAAAAAAAAAAAAAAAAAAAAAGAGAGTTTTTCATAAAAATCTTTATTTATAATATATAAATGTTACAATCTTTAATTGTATTATGCTACCTTTCAAAAATAAACCGAACACCGACGTATACGCCTTGAAACTTTTTTTCAATTTTTAAAAATAATTGCATAATATTCGCAAAGTATTTTAGAATACACCGATATAGCATATTTATCGCGCGTTTAAATTATATTTATTTTAATTTAGTTTTAAAAACAAAGTTTAGTTTACATTACCGGCATCAATTTGTCAATAAAATTAACAAGAATATTTTATTTTTATTAAAGCACACATAAATCAACGTATGCACATGTCATAACATTAAAATAAAATAAGGCGCGATTATTTTTAATACACTTTCGATGTTTCCATATAATCTTATCAGATAAAAAAAGAAGAATTACTATATTTAAAAACAAAGTGTAAATATTTTACGGTATGAAAATAAATTATTCAGTGACCGAAGGTGACGTTATGTTTCTTTTTATTTACTTTTTTTTTTTTTTTTTTTTTTTTATTAAGATATTGGCAATTAATCATTCTTATGAAAGTCTGTCAAGTTTGTTTGATACATGTATATAAGTATTTACGGGTCGATTTCTAAACTTTTTCGCAGTCTCACGACATAGATTTTGTTACAAGAGCAAATAAATCATTAAAATCAATAGAAAAAAAAAAAAAAAAAAAAAAAAAAGTTTGGGAAAAATTTTAGTATTTTTAACAAATTTTGATATTAATTTTGTTTAAATTGGATAGAGTTTATAATACTGTTTCACCTTCGAAAAAAAGAAAAAAAAAAAAAAATATATGTCAATTTCATACCGGAATATCACTACGTTATATAAATTTTATATAATCACTTTTTTATTATTTTATTGCGTAAAATAAATTTTTATTAAAACGTTACTGTTTAAAAAAAAAAAAAAAAAATGTGTAAAAATTACATTCATTATATGTTAAACTGTTATGACACAGCCACTAATTTTTTTTTATTTTTTTTTTTTAAGAATTTATTTAATAATCAGATTTATTTTTTTTATCATAACTTTTTTAGAAAAACTTTTATATCAGTGCAATAATTTCCCTATAATTTTAATCAATTATCGATAATGTCGAATGTAATTGAAACTTTTTAATTACATTGGAAATATTATGTCTTTAATAAACGCTTCACCTTTACATTTATGAATATGTGAGTCAATAAGGAAATGAATCATTCTTTACAATATTTTGTCAATAGAATTTTGTCCTCGCTACGTACAGGAATAGAGAGATGCGAATCTTAAAAAAATAATTATAAATTAAAAATTATCGAGTAAAAAGAATTTGATTAAAAAAAGATAAGCAAAAATTTCTATTTAATATGATAATTGATAAAGTAATATAATATATGATCTTAGACTACATTTTACTTCTATAAATCTTTTAGAATTATTTGTTTATCGTCACTATAATCTCTAAATGAAGCCATTAAATAATTAACTTTATCTCGTATCTTATTTAAATAAAATTTCTTTACATAAATCATAAAATTGAGAGAAAATTCTCATAATTCTCATTAATTCAATCATCTGTACACAAGATCTTTATGTTCTCCCGAGTACGCAACAACTTTTAAAATTATACGTAAAAACGCGCCTAAAAACATCGGCACAACTACGCGTTGCGTTATTCAAAAAAAGGAGGTAAAAACGACGGCAGCAGCGGCAGCTTGACGACAAAGTCGAACAGCCGAAAAGCTCGGCTTCTCTCTCTCTCTCTCTCTCTCTCTCTCTCTTTCTCCCTTACTCTCTCAATGATCGTTGCGCGCTGTTGCGCACATGTCTCCGTATCTCTTCCTCAAAGCCTGTACGAGACGACGTAAAGTGAAAGAGAGAGAACGAGAGGGAGAGAAAGAGAAAGAGAGAGAAAACGAGAGAGAGAGAGAGAGAGAGAGAGAGAGAGAGAGTAAGCCCCGAGAGCTATTTCTGTAGAAAAGGTCTACGTACGCGAAAAAAGCATCGCGACGCGACGTAAGAGAGAGAGATAGAGAGCGAGAGAGAGAGAGAGAGAGAGACTCGACGTCTGCGAGGGCCGAAAAATCGACGCCCCCCGGCCACGACTACTGCGACGGCGTTGCTTGCCGCTACGCTGCTGTTGCTGCGTTTTTCACGCGACGCCGCCGCCGTTGCTGCCGCTACTGGTGCTACTGTCCGGGAAATACGTTGAATTATTAATATCGCTGGTGCTGCTGCTGCTACTGCGACGGCTACTAATACTGCTGCCGCTCGACGAGTAATTACGCTTTGCTGGTTACGGTCATTAATTTTCGGATTTTATTTTGTTGTTTTTTTTTCGTTTTATTTGTTTTTCTTGCTTTTTTAAAAATAATTTTCATGATGGCGGGAGCGTTGTCACTACGCGATGGAGATGAGTATAAAGCGATGTTTGTTGCTATTGCTGCTGCTGTCGTTGTTGCAGAAATTGTAATTTTGATTGCCGAAGTATATAACTGTATTATTTTATGCGAATTTTAGTTCATAAAAATTTTGATCGCGTTGTTGCGCGACTGCAAAATTACTTTACGTATCGATAAGGATAATTCGATTACTTTTTTCAACGTGTAATTTTTTTATAAAGAATATCATCGCATGGATGTACAATTTCGTTCGAATACACATTATAATCTGATGCGAGTAAATTTACCAAATCATTAACTTTGACATTTACAGATATATATGGTATATTTGCGGATTTGAAATAATTACTTTCATCTTTATTGAAAACGTTGACTTTATGTAATTCTTCATTTTTCGCAAATTTAAATAATAAAAATGGCAATTTTTTTTTTTTTTTTTTTTTTTTTTTTTTTTTTTTTTTTTTTTTTTTTTTTGGGTTTGGAAGGTTATTATATCGAAATTGCGTTTATTTACATTTTCGATGGCATTTAATGATACTTATTACATACGAGGATCATGCAAGCCCGAGGACAAAATCGACACGTCCTCTTTTGTGCGTTTGAGAATTTTATTTTTCCAACGTCGACATTATGCGTCATCGGAAATTATACTCGTGCAAAATAAAAGGTAAATAAATGAATGAAATCGTTTTCGAAAAGAGGTCGAATATGAAAGATTTTTCATTTTTTAATACGAATACAAATTAAGAGAGTTACACCTGTCATTTCAAGGATTCAAATCATACGGATCTGAAATATAACGGTGTACGGAATGCATAAAACTTATTTAAGTTTTGCGACATTTATAAAATTATAACCAATATTTATAATATTATCGAAAGGAAATACCGTACGACAATGAAGACGAAAATAAACAACAAAGATCAAAGAAAGATTTTCTTCTTTTTTTATTCATAGTTTCGCACCTTTTAACTTTTGTCGATTTTTGCGAACGGCAAGTTGCAAAATTTGCAAAAATAATGGAAAAGAGAAGATATTATCAAGTATCCGATAGCATAAAATTAAAAAAAAAAAAAAAAAAAAAAAGTGGCAGGTATCGCTCGTTACAAATGCTGCCTCCTGGCCAAATTTTAAAAAGAGTGAGTGATAAAGGGCTCGATCGTGTATGCAGATTCGAACGGTAATGGCGCGTAAATGTTTCAATCATTACGACGAGTACCTCATTACATCAGATTAAAAAAGTACGCGAAAAAATAAAAAAGCACTTTGTATTTTTTATCCTGATAATGTTTAGCGAAAAGGTTATTTGTGCTCTTGCTGTTAATTGACTTCTTTTTTTTTTCCGATGAAAAATTTTTGTAATGATACACATTTGTTATATAAAGTTTATTTACTTATTAATTTTTTTAATTACAAATGTCATAGTTTCAAAATTTTCTTTTACTTGCAGAGTATGAATTTATTTCTTTTAATTGAGCGCTTATTAAAATTCAAGAGAAAGAGAGAGAGAGAGAGAGAGTGAAAGAGAAACATTTAAGATGAGTATTTATTCGCAAGCAGTATATTGCATAAAGTGAGCTTGAGATTTTACGATGTACAATCGGTGGAATATTCTTGGACTTAACCCCCGATTTTCCAATAAAAAGAATACGCCTTTAATAATTTTCTATTTTTGTTTCCAAAGACATTATGTACTTGTAGAGCGATAATTGCTTTTTATTATCATGTAATTTAATAGAAAAATAGTTTTAATCATTTACCTTCACGTAAATAAATAAATTTTTGTTTATAAGAATCGATTAATCATCTACGTAGATTGCTAATAAAAATACGCTCTTTTAAAAAATTAAAATTCAAACCGTTCTATAACGATTAGTAAAATTTTACCGCGACATCGGCGAACCTAAGAGCGAATCCATAAAGCATTCCATATCGTTCAACTATCTCTTTTCGAGACATACACATACGCGCACACACATACTGACGTGTATAAACACGTACACGTATATTGGCAATTAACGGGACGCACTTACGGGCTGTACACACATACACACACTCACACACATACAGAGCGAGGCGTAGGATAGAAGAAGGCAGTTTCTTGACCGCGAGGATATATCGAACGTCAAAAGCGGCCGCCGCTCGCGCATCTCTCCTCTCTCGCCCGTCATATAAATGTCGGGGCGACTACGAGGAGAGAAAGACGAGCGCCGGGACATTAATTCCGTCGATTCGCTCCAATCAGCCGAGCGACCAATGCCGCGGCTCTTACTCATACATTTACAGACAGCGTATACGAGAGAGAGAGAGAGAGAGAGAGAGAGAGAGAGAGCCGACGTTACATCGCGAAGCGAAGCGCGCATGTTTTCGTAAGCTTATATATAATATGCATGATGCATGCGCGTTGAGATTCGGATTATGAAAATGCGCCGTCGTACGAACGTTTCGTCCTTTCGTTTAAATATTTTTTATTTTATCTTGCTTTAATCGAGAACGCGCGACATTTTGAGGAATTAAAAAGGAGAGGAGTAAAAATTTTTGTATACAAGCCGCGTATCCAAGTGCGCTTAAATCAGCGCAAAAGAATCCCAATGAAAAGTTTAAGATAGAGAAATGGGTATTAAACTTGCAAAAATACCGAGTAAATTAAGTTTGGAATGTGAAAGTTAGTCGAATTTCAGTAAACTGTCGATCCAATTTAAACGACTCAGATTTTGACTTTCGAAGTCATGGTGGTTGATTGTTCGAACGTTTTACGCAACCGGAGTACAATATTGTCCCCTGTTATTTTTCTTTTTTTTTTTTTTTTTCATTTCTTATTTTAAAAGTAATACAATTTTTAAAAAGAAGATTCACGTTCAAATTGCATTCTAAATTAAGACTTAATTCCATTATGTTTAATATCGATCAAAAAAAAAAAAAAAAATAAATACATAAATAAACGCGCGTTCTTATTTTCAACTTAACGTAAAATAAATAACGACGACTTTAGTACTCGCGCGGTAAAGAAAAAAAAAAAAAAAAAGAAGAGAGAGAGAGAGAGAGTAGAAAAAAAAGGTAATTCGAAATAGATGACGTTTGGTTTAAACGTATGCTAGAGTAGATTTCTTTCCCGTTCTTGACGCACGTAAACGCATCGTAGTCTTGCGAATTCGTTCGTGCTCGAGAGACGAGGCGCGCAGTTAAGAAAATAAGAAGAAAAAAAAAAATAAAAGATACATCATCTCCCGTCCGCAAATAAACCGGATTTCTTATTAACGAAAAGTGCGTTCTATATCCTGAAAATCGATCTAAACGGCATAATCGATTATTTTTAACCTTAAGAAGAGAGATCAGAAGCAGGAAGGAATAGCCATCGTAAAATTTTCCATAGCGATTTTATCTTTCTACCTATCAAACTATCAATCGAAGAGGCAAGAAAACAAAAAAAAAAAAAAAAAGTAAGGAAAATGTAAAACAAAAAAGATAAATAATTGTCCTTAAACTAATTTAGCGCATGGATAATGATACACGAGGCGAGTTTGGCACGATGGAAAAACGCACATCCGTTGCGTGAGCTCGAAGGCTTTAATTTAAATTTCGAAGCGGCGGCGAATTACGCGGAAAAGTGAATGTCGTAGATTTTAGTGAGATAGCATCAACGACTTCGTTCTCTCTCTTTCTCGCTATATATATATTACTACACACATATTAACTTGAGTTAACCGAAGGAAGATTTACCAGATCGAAAACGTTTTTTTTTCTTTCTTTCTTTCTTTCTTTTTTTTTTTTTTTATCGAATCGCGCTATTATTAAACGAAACGACGAAAAAAATTTAATTGAAAAACATTATATCGGTTATCGCGATATATTGTGATAAAAATAAACGGCAATTAATTGGTAATTAATTTAAACTGCTTGATAATGTCGATCGGTTTTTATTTTCTATAGTTCACTCCGAGCTACGAGAGCTTACGCGATTCCTTGTGTTATACTTCTTAGCGCGACGGTAGCTAACGCAATTTCATAAATAGAAAGGAATATTGCTTCGACGTTGTGCGAAAAAAATTATTATTATATCTTGAAAATAAATTTCAATGCTTATATTAAAAATATCATTTTTATACATTATAACGGTTTACGGCATATGTCACTGCCAAGAAACATGTAATCTAACTTAATAAGCCGGCGTTTAAAATCGAACTTGATAAGTACTTTATTCGACGTTCTACAAATTTCATCAAGGACAAAACTTCGTTAATATTTTGACATAATATTTCTTTATTTTTCTATTTGACAAACTAACGTTACATTTTTAAAATAAATAAACAAGAAATCAGAAAATTTTACAAAGGACAAGTAGTTAATTTAGTTTGTAAATATATAATAAACAAGAAGGACTATTTGCATGAAATTATATATTTCTGGAGCATACACTCGAGAATCAATCGAAAATCTTCTTCCAAAAGTAATTTCAAACGTTAAATCGCTCGATCATCCACCATCTTATTCTTCGGTGCGGCCGAGAGCGCGAGAAAAGTGATGGCTGACTAACACGAAAAAACGCACGAGTCACCTGTTTCTCATCCAATCGGTGCTTAGCATACTTTTTTTTTTTTTCCTTACCTCGGGACGCATACCTGCCCCAAAGAAAAGACTCGTGTGTGTACACACATTTGTATAAACGCTGATGCAGCAGCAAACGCGCGAGAATGTAACGAAAAGAACGCAAACTCAAAGGTGAGGAAGCGAGAGAGAAAGAGAAAGAGAAAGAGAGAGAGAGAGAAACGAGCTCGAGAATTCTCGTTTGTATATCTATACGACGCGTTCGTCGTCTACCGTTGAACGCTCGCTCGTGTATACGTGTGCGCTTACTTATACACATATACGCGCGCGCGCGCGTATAACGCAAGCTAACCTCAAGCGCATGGCTAGACGCAATTTGCCGGACGACGGAGCGTTTACGAGCCGCGAGAGCGCGTCGATGTAATTTTCATGCCGGCGACGACGACGAAGAGGCGTTTCACGAGAGTGTGTGTGCTTTTGTGTGTGTGTGTGTGTGTTTGTGTGTGTTTGTGTTTGTGCGCGTGTATGTGTTTGTGTGCATATGCATCTATGCGTACGCGCTGAAAAGAGGGGATTCGAAAAGCGATTTGCAAACTGTTTATGCACGTTGTTACCTTGATGCTAGCTCGAACCGTTTTGTGGTTTGTATCGTTTGCTTTTGCCTATCGCGCCGGAGAAACTCGTTGGAATATATACAAATATTTTATTAGCTAGTTTGTGATTTTCGATAATTGAGATGTTAATTTACGTTTTGTGCAGTTATTAATGTCGTTTGTGAAATTGACGTTGAACGAAAATTACAATTGTTATCGACGTGATTTACATTTTATATTACAAAAGTAAATAATGTAATACGTATCGATTGATTAATAATTTAAGTAATAAATATGATCTTTATGAATGTTATGTAAGCCAATATAATTCAATCGGGATATATAAACAAGTAAAATTTATCAAAAAAAAATAAAAATAAAAGTAAAAAAAAAAAAAAAATAAAAAAAAAATAAAAAAAAAATAAAAAAAAAATCATAATTAAAAATAGCACACTTGGTATTCGTTAGTACATGTAATATATGTAAATTTTTTTTTCTCGGCAAGTTACACATAGAAAGGGTACACACATGTAAGACAGATAATTTGTCAAGATAAAGTCAAGTGTACACATGATAAATATGAAATTTAAAGAAAGAGAAAGGAAAGCAAACGGAAGTTTTGGATATTAAACTCGATGACGTATTACCTTCATAAAATAAATTTTAAAGAAATTTAAACATTAAATACTCTCTTTTGAGTTTGTATAAAAAATAGTTTATCGAATATAAAGAAAAAAAAAAAAAAAAAAAAAAAAAAACGAAAAACTGATATTGTTTTATAAGATAAATTATAGTTAAAAAGCGAATTTTTTTTTTTTTTGTTTCATAAAAAATTTTCCGCTTTTAATCGTACATTTTTTTTTAGCGCGAGACATATGCAAACTCTATTCGTTCAAGCTGTTGAACGTAAAATTTTTTCTAAAAAAAATTAAAGCTTTTATTTAATATATTTTTATACAATATATGAAAAGCCATAATAATTTTTCTGATCCGTTGTACGATATTAAAAAGAAAGACGAGTGTTAAGAGAGGCGACTTCGTGTTTTACGAGTTTGAGTTAAGAATTTTTCCAAAAGTTTTATTTGCAATGTCATAAAATAATGTAATTAAAGCATATATTTTTAATTAATTTAATGTACAGATTTTAATACATGAATATGAGGCATGATTAATTTTTTAATTAAAAAAGTAACATTAATTAGAAAACTTGACGTACAATCGATCTTTTTACTATTAAAAAAATAAATTACTTCGGGTTAATTTTAATCCATTATTTAAGTTAAAAAAATAAAAATACAATAAATAAATAAATAAGTATTTAAAAGAATCTTAATTTAAACGTAAAAAGTTATTACATGTTCCATAAACATACGATCGATGAATATTACAGCAAGATCAAATGTTATGAAAAAAAAATTTTAGTACACCGGAGACATAAAAAAAAAAAAAAAAAAAAAAAAAAAAAAGAGGGAGAGAAAAAAGAAATCATTGAACCACATGCGCAGCTGTGAAAAATTTCAAAGTCAAAGTTCAAAAATTTCGAATTCGCAAATTCTCCATTACGAGAGTTATTACAACGTAGCGTTGTCGGCTCAGTCGACTCGAAGAAAAAGAAGAAGAAGAATACTACGGCTCTGGTGGATGGCGTTTTATATTGGCCGGACAGTAGCGCAAGCGGCTACGTTACATTAGACGGCCCCAAAGCAATCAAGAGATTTATAAGAGCGCCGTCGCCGCCACCGCCGCCATCGCCGTCGTTGTCGTCACAAGCGGCAAGTTAGCGTGTGAGAGAGAGAGAGAGAGAGAGAGAGAGAGAGAGACAGGCTTAAAACCGAGTGCAAGTCGTTCTAAGAATAGAAATAGAGTACAATGACCATCTCTATACGCGATGAGCATTTTCATACAAAAAGCAGCCTTTTTTCGCATTCGAATGTCTTTATCTCTCTCTCTCTCTCTCTCTCTCTCTCTCTCTCTCTCTCTCTCTCTCTCTCTCTCTCTCTCTCTCTCACTGTTTCTCTTTTCATTCGCGATCGTGACGGTTTTATCGGCGATTTTTCACAATGTATACCCGATGTGTAAGCTCTCGCATTGTTAATTATCGTTAGATTACAGTGTATCTCGATGCCTCGCTTCATCTGTTATGTTTTTTCCATTTTTTATTTTCGTTTGATTTTATTTTTTATTTTTTTTGTTTTTCTTCGATCGTTTGTGTTCTTGCCTTTGTGTGTGTGTGAGAGAGAGAGAGAGAGAGAGAGAGAGAGAGAGAGAGAGAGCGTAGAAATGTAACACGAGAGAGTAAGTGCGTAATTGAACTTGAATTAATGGGTAGTTGAATCGCTATCTATTTTGGAATAATCAAGAAAGTTTGATGCGCGATGTTGAATATTTTTTAAACGATAACGCAGAGAGTGAGAGAGAGAGAGAGATATTGGTTATTTAATTTTGTTGGTAATTGTTGGCACGAGTATACAAAACAGTTTAATCAATCCTTTACTGTTACAATAATGAATCAATTATAATTTTGCTCATTCGTCAATTTACTGCTTTATTTCCTTTTTACATTTGTAATTTTTCTGATTTTTTTTTTTTATTTTTTTATTTTTTGTTATTTACTTTTATTTTTTACCGTTGCGAGCTATTAATAAAATTTTTATCTCAACGTTATACGACGTTAGATTCGATGAAATTTGCTAGTCGGGACTAAATTTTGAATGCTTCCTTGCATCTTTTATCATTGTAGCTTTCTATCGATATTTTCAACTGCAATATTGCCATTAATGACGCGTTGCATAAAGCTATTCCAACTGCAATTGAAACATCGGTTGTAAAACTTTGAAAAATTATAAAGGTAATAAATTTAAAAAGTATATTGCATTATTTGCAACATAGTGCCGATAAATATTTCAATTTTAAATTTTAAGTTTGAATGAAATTTTGAAAATTCGAGAGACGTATCACTCTCTCTCTCTCTCTCTTTTATCGCAACCTTTACGTATACAGAAAATTGAATAAATTTTGATTTATATCCCTTAATCTGAAACTCTTATTTCGTATAAAAACGCCATTTGTATAAAGTTGTCAGGTTGCTTTTTGAATTATCGTTACGTTAAGTCAATTTGAATTGTGTTTCGCATTTGAATTGACTTATTGTGTTTAGTGGTACCAAATTGTGAATTCGAATAATGCGAAAGACTGAGAATATAATATTTGTATTATAATATAGAGTTCTTAAGCGGAAATGAATTATTGGATTTAATTATATGATATGTAATTAAGCACTGAACAAGTTGTAGAACACAACGTAAATTTATAAGTGAATAAAAATTTCATTTTAAAACGAACAAAGTTTATTAACCGTTTAAATAGTTTACATTAAGTCTTTATTTATCATACATTATAAATATTTTATTAATTTAAAAAAAAAAAAAAAAAAAAAAAATACAATTTTTTAAATTAATTCAAATGTTCAAATGTCGAATACGTCGTTGAAAATTAAAAACGCGTTTTGAAATCGACTATTTATTCACGAAACGCATCAAGAGATTGACTTTTATCCAGTAATTATATATAAATTATATTATTCTCACAATATCGACATTCTATCCGAATTCTTGTATCGGGCGAAGATTTTTAAGCGAAACATGCAAAAGCTATAAATCGAGCAGAATTTTAACGATTCGATAGAAGAATTTACGCAAGACAAGCACTTCATAAATTGCGAGCTATTGAATTCCTTGGAAGTTGCTTTAATGCATTCTTGCTTTAATGAAAATAGTTACATAAAATCGAACAGAATTTTTTTTTCTCTCTCTGTTTCATCATAATTTTTTAATTACACGTATCGAGTTAAAGTATAACAACATTTTACTTTAACTAATTTTTTATTTCGTTTTATAAAGATGGTTTGGATTTTAATATTTGTGTTTCGAAATAATTTTATCGATTTCATGTCGTTTATTTACGCATAATGTGCATCTTTGAAATTCAAAATTTTTAGGATTTCTCTAATTCGTTATAGATATACCATAATTTTATTTATACAGTTATCGATGTATATATTTTAAATGAACCATCTTTCATTGAAAATCTCATCATTTCTTCAAGAGAAAAAACAAATTTATCTTTAAATATATAAATATCAGATATTTTAAAATAATTTATGGTATTAGGTTGGAAACTATGAAACGGACGTTTTTTGTTTAGTAAAAGACTTTGAATTGTTTATTAACTCTAAAAATAAAGATTTTTTTCAAAAAGGCATATATGATTTGCCCAATCGTTGGCAAAAAGTCGTAGATGCCAATGGAAATTATTTCAATTGAATATAATAAATAATGTGAAAAATTGCGCTTTTCGTTTTTTATTTTCATTCAACGCCCGTTTCATAGTTTCCAACCTAATACAAAGAATAATGTACCTTTAATAAAATGCTTTGTAGATTTAGAAAATTAAAAAATTTTAAAATCAAATTCGCTAGGTTTATTTTATTTTTCATTAAATTTCATTATCCATTTTTTTTCTAAGATGGTAACCATATTCCTATCATCCAAACTTACAGCCTCATTTACGCACATCTTTAAAGAATAAGAATTGAAAAAAAATCGCCTCTCAGAGAGAGAGAGAGAGAGAGAGAGAGAGAGAGAGAGAGAGAGAGAAAGAGAGAGAGAGAGAGTGAGAGTGAAAGAGTGAAAGAGATAAATATATAAAACCTTTATCACCATCACAAAGACATCTTTAAGAATTCTCAAAGCCATCATTGTATTTACCGAGAGTTTGTCGAGCCGTAGAAAATGTTCGCATAGAGAAGAGAGTAAGCGAAAGAGGGACCGAGAGAAAGAGGGAGAGAAAGAGAGAGAAGCCTACGTCCGGCGCGCCGCGTGCCGCATTTCGATTATATTCGCGCGCAAGCCTTGTGTTTTATTTATTTTTTTTCTTTTTTCTTTTTGCGACTGCTGCTGTTAGTACTGCTACTCCGTTGCTGCGTTAAAGAGTAAGAGAGAGAGGGACGAAGTTTCGAGCGCATTGTTTGAGGCTTCGTCTTTTCCTCTCTCTCTCTCTTTCTCATTTTGTGTCCGTTATTTTTTCTCCATACACTCTTTCGCTCGGTGGCTCGTACGTACGTCGTACGTATATCGAGGATGTCTAGAGTGCACGTACGCGTCCATACGTGAGCGTGAACAAGTGTTCTTTTTATTGCCGACTAGCTCTCTCTCTCTCTCTCTCTCTCTCTCTCTCTCTCTCTCTTTTTCTCTGGTGTGTATGATGATTTTTCCAATAGGACGATAAGATGGTGAATCATTCATGAAATTAATTTTACGAATGTAGATTGGTAAGCGCGACTTACTAAACTCTCTCTCTCTCTCTCTCTCGCTCTCTCCATTTCTCATTCTTTTTCGAGACTGTAACTAGGTGTTGCTTGAGTTCGAACACGAGAACAAACGTTTTATTTTATATTCGTGATTCGAGATTGTATTCGGAGAACTATATGAACGTTTTCTTTTTAATATTTATAGAACAAACGGTGGTGTATTTGTTTTTTAAACCGGTGTAAATTTACTTTTTAATTTTAATCGGTTAAAAGTTTCGCGAAGATTATATGATTTTTTCTCTGACAACTTCATCCGTTGCTACGTCCTTTTTTTATTGTTTTAATTACAGATTTTAATAATCTATTATAAAAAAAAAAAAATAAAAAAAAAATACTATTAAAAGAATTTATTATAATGAATACGAAGTATATACAAATAATTCTTTCATCAATTTGACTTGAATATAATAATCTTTCGTCTAAATCCTATTAAAAACACATGTTATCATGTTATTTCTATTACCAATAATACGCTGCACATTCTATTTAAATCGCACAGCACATCACGTGCATATCGACGCGCATCATTGAGACGAATCATCGAAAATAAAAAGCGATAGAACAGAAAAAAAGAGGAAAAAATAAAAAAAATAAAAAAATAAAAAAATAAAAAAAAAAATGAAAAGAAAAATGAGAAGCACAACAAACAAATAACGCATATTTTCCAGCTGAAAAGAGCACCAGAGCGCGCCTCGTTTTTTTTTTTTTTTTTTTTTTTTTTTTTTTTTTTTTTTTTTTTTTTATTCTCTATATTTATTTCGCGCCTCACGCATCTCACCCCGAATAAAACACGCGCAAAACGGCGGAGAGATCAGCCTCGCGTGTACGGAGAAAAAGCGCGATGCGCACGCGAAATGCACTTCGCTCCCATTGAATGACTCTATTTTACAAGTTTCGCCCGGCCGCTTATGTGTATGTATATATATACACATACACACACATACACACACCGCGCACCTATCATCCTCCCCTCGAAAAAATTGAAAAAGAGAGAGAGAGAGAGAGAGAGAGAGAGAGAGAGAGAGAGAAATTCTTTCGCCGTTCTCGCACGTATACACGCGTACGTTTATGTGAGCGCGCGTGTGTGCGTGTGAGTGTGCGATGGAACGCGTACGAGTGTTGCCTTTGTTCGGACGGATGAATCACGCGAATGATTCGGGCGCGCGATCAGCTGCGCGCCGCACGCGAAATCGATTAGTCAGCGAACGCGGGCGGCCGAATCCCGGCGGTGGTAACGCGATGATTTTTTTCTTCTCTCTCTCTCTCTCTCTCTTTTTTTTTTAACGAGAGCGAGAGTAAACGCGAGCCTCGGTTTCGTTACTTTCTACCCTACCGTTTTATGTTTTGTGCTTTTTTTTTTATTTCGCGTTTTCTTTTGGCTTTTTGTTGGGGCTCGAGGGCGTGTGTACGCGAATATTTTTAGGGTGCGAGCTATTATTCGAGAAGAAATTCCGTCGATCTACCGGCGAATTAGCGATGTTCAATGCGATGAATATCTCTCCCTCGTATTTTATTCGTAATTTTTAATTTCGATAGAATATAAAAATAAAGTTTATTGTAAGATGAAAGTAATGTGCTTTGGCGAGGAAAAACTTTCATTGCAATCTATACAAAATCGAATTTGAAAACTGTTTTCAAGAGAAAGTCGAAAGAAAAGTTCAGCGATAGCAACAAGAAATCACACCGAGAAAGTAGTAACAGATCACTTAGACATACGTACATATGCATATGTATAACATCTGCTTATTTTAGATTTTTTAATTAGGGTTTTTAAACTTTTTCCGGAAATAAGTTGTTTACTATTCCCACTGCCTTATTTTTCTTTGTAACAATCTTAATTTTTAGTGTATAATAATAATAATTTTTAGTGTCTAAAAAATTATTTAGATATTAAAAAAAAAACGATACATAAATTATACTTTTTATACTTGACGTTAAAGAAGATTCACAATTTTAAATTCATTTTGCATATTCAAAGTTTTTGGTATTATACTCAAGAATCGAAGTCGTTGATTATTTACATTGAAAGGATTAATTAGACATTGAGAAAAAAAAAAAAAAAAAAAAAAATCTTGAAACGCATTCGACTCTTAACAGGTGTTTTCAAAGTGTACGAGGAAAAAAATAAAAATAATCTTTACGGTGCAAAATCCTCACTTAAAAACTCGTTTCTCATCTTACTTTTTCCCTCATCCTTAAATTTTCTAGCAGAACTATAAAACAACGTTACATGTGCATAAAACTCGAAATAACATCATAAAATAAAAACCACTACATTCACTTGAGAGAAAAGAAGAAACAAAATAAAGAAAGAGAGAGAGAGAGAAAGAGAGAGAGAGAGAGAGAGAGAGAGAGAGAGAGAGAGGGAGATAGAGAAAGAGAAAGAGAAAGAGAGATAGCGGTAGGTGGAAAGGGAATAAAAAAACATAACCGAAAACTTTTTAATTAAAAGTCTTTTCTTTCTCGCTCTTTTCGTATATACATATGTGCAAATAGGGTATACACAAAAAAAGCAAAAAAAAAAAAAAAAAGCAAAAAAAGAAAAACGTTTCCGAAAGGAAAGGAAGGTGCTATTCGTAAATTCACGGGTTTCTACACATTGAGAATAAAACTTATTAAAATTAACAATATTCACGTTAAATATAAAGAAGGAGAAAGTATTTTTTTTTTTTGGCTACTTCGGTAGCAACCCATGACGGTCTTATGAATTTATAGAAAAGCATTTTTTGCTTAATTATAAATTCTTTTTTGACGCGCGTATATTTTAATAAACGTAAATTTAAAATGCTTTTGAATACATTTCTTCAAATAATTTTTTTGGATTAATTATTTTGACTTATTTAATAATAAACCAAATTTTTTCTCAAAATTATAAAAAAAAAAAAAAAAAAAAAAAAAAAACATTCATCGCATAAGAATAAATTTAACAATTTTTTTTCTTTTCCGTAGAAAAGCCAAATCTACCACGATACCCATGTAAAAAGTTCCAATTTACACGCGTACTTTCGCTGTAATGAATATCAACCTCATGCGCTTACAACAAAAAAAGAAGCAAAAAAAGAAAAAAAAAGAAAAAGAAATACAGCCGCAGCAAAACAAAAAGAAAAAGAAAGAAGAAAGAAAAAAAATAAAGGCCTCGCTCTCCTGAAAGGTTTCGTACCAAAGAAAGCGAATGAAAAAAAATAAAAGAAAAAGAAAAAGAGAAAGAGAGGGAGAGAGAGGGAGAGGGAGAGAGAGAGTGAGAGAGAGGAAGAAAGAAAAAACTACACTGAAAACCTAAAACACAAAAGAGCACAACAAGTGATCCGGTTCTCTCGAGTTCGTTGTTTATTTTTTTTCCTCTTTCTAGGATAGGTATTAAATCCCTTTCTCATTCTCCAGACACGAAGGTATAAGCGCAAGGTACCTGCGCCCCGCAACTGCGACCCCGTCGCTCGTCGTTCGTCGCGGTCAAGCGAGTCTATATTTACGTCTGCATATCGCGAGAGCGCGAATCTTACGTAGCTTTTTAACCGCGTTGCTTCTTCGCCGTGTATATGTATATACGCATTTTTCGTGGGCGCCGACGGGGAACACTTTCGAACGCGAGCGGGAAAATTCGAAACGCGACGAGAGCGCGAACGTTTTTGAAGTTAATTAAGAGCTCTCTCTCTCTCTCTCTCTCTTTATTTCTTTCTCTCCTTTACTCTACCCGCGCTTGAACAATGGAATTTTTGCCTTTTGATTATTACTACTACTACTACTACCGCTTGGCTTTCGACCGCGACTCTGTTTCTTTCTCTTCTTGAATCGAGTGTATGTAATGAGAGAGAGAGAGAGAGAGAGAGAGAGAGAGAAATGGTGGAGAAGGAGAGGTGTAATATATGAAGAATTTTCGCTGCACGTGGCGCACAGGCCGAAGAAATTTCGCGTGCGCTCACTCGCTCGCTCGCTCACGGGATTCAGTCGAGCTGTTTAATTAGTAAAATTAATTAGAGAGGTATGAGAAATTTTTCCATTTCCTTTCCTTCTTTTCTCTTTTTTTTTTTCCTTTCTTTTTTTTTTTTTACTTCTTCCTTTTTTTTCCACCTTTTCGTTCACCGAGGCGCTAAAGGATTCCACGCTTCTTTTTACATTATTCGAGTTTTCTAGTTTTGTTAATAATGTTTGTGCGTCGTTCGTAATATCTTTTGTATTGTTCAATATTAACATCTACGTTGTGTACATGTGTGTGTATGTATAACGTGTAAAATAGTAAAATTTTTAATAATTACAATTAAATTTTCATCGAGAAAATTAACAACTGATTATAATAATTATATGCGACGTTTTGTTTTAAAAAATAAAAATAAAATTTAATTTTATAAAAATAATAAAATAATTTTAATTAATGATAAATATGTAACACGTAAGATAAATTCTCCGAATTCCAACGTGGGTCTTTTATCATTTTCGTTTTCGTGCTTGTTTTCTGCCGAACAACATCGGTGTCATAAGGTTATCGAGAAAAAAAATCCAGGTTTTCGATTAATTTTGAACGCCGTATTTCAAATATAATTTTTTTTTTATTTTTTTTTATTTTTGTCGCTTTTAATCATCCATAAGTAACACTCGATTTCGTTCGCATTATAAGAAAATTGATTAAACAAATGCATCGGCGACGAGTAACAATATCGTTGTTTAATATGAAAACGTTCGATTACTATAAACGTATTAAATGGTTTCGTAGTCGTTAAAGTTTGAAATACCTTGAGAATCGTCGTAAAAGCCAAAGCGGAAAAAAATTTTTTTATCAATCTCGTAGCTGCGTAAACGAACGTTTTTCATTTAATTAAAACAAAAGATAATAAATTTGCACTCAAATCAAGCGAACATCCGAAACAGAGAGTAATCGTATAATGCCAAACAAAATGATTAATGAACTTTGATTAAGGCTTTTAGTCAGATTAAGAAACAATTTCTCTGCAATAAAAAAAAAAAAAAAAAAAAAGAAAAAAACACATTTTTTCACTTTTTTAAAAAAAAAAAATCATTGATTGTTATAACTCTTAAACAGCGTGAAAAATGATTATTCTCGACACGACAATCAAAGATATTTATTTTAAAATAAAATGTCTTATTCGTATAACCATTGTTTAACAAAATTATTCTTAATCCATTCCAAGTTAACGCATTTAAACGATTAACCCAATACAGCGTATAATCCGTTGATAAAACTACAAAAATAATAAAGAAATTTCGAAACAGGTTACACTCGCGTAATTACAAAAATAAAAATAATTAAAAAGAAAAAGAAGAGGGTTTGTGGAGAGGGGGAAGGGGGGGGGGTAAGGGAAATCCTCTATATAACCAGGCCAAAGCAACAACGCACCATAAACGACCTCTTGGGGTAAACATCGCATAAATCCTAGTTGTAACCTCGGCGCACGAAGTCATGAATTCGCCCCATTGTTCTCTTTCTCACTTGTTCTGTCTTTTCACAAATACGAGCTCACGCGTGCGCGTATGCACGTCAAAGTCAATGTCATGAATTATCAAAAAAAAAAAAATAAAATAAAAAAAAAATAAATAAAAAAAAAAAAAAATAAAAAAAAATTAAAAAATAAAAAAAAAATAAATAAATAAATAAATAAAAAAAAAGATGAAGGCGAATAAGGGAAAAAAATAAACAAGGGAGGTTGAGTAAAAAAAAAAAAAAAAAGGATCAAGGTCCCCCTCGCTTTTATTTATTTATTTATTTATTTTCTTTTTTTTTTTTTTTTAAGCTTTGATGACGAACGCACAAAATGTGCATTAATCGCGCGCGAGTCATCCCCCGCCTTTTTTTTTCGCGAAGCGCAGGAATTTTAAATTCATTCTCTCTTTCTCTCCCTTTTACTCTTTGTCGCGCTGTTCGGATAGTGGTTTAGATCGAATCGCGATATTTTAAATTTTAACGCGACGTTGATAGAAATTTTAAAGATTAGTTTCGCAACCGTAATAAAAAAAATAAAACTAATTTATCACTTCATGTAGTCGATAAATTTTTGTGATTTAAATGCCCGACAATGCGTAATTTACTGGGTTATCTCGGATAAAAAAATTCGTTATACGATCGCCGAAACTGGTCATAAATAGCTACGTTAATTTTTTTCTTCTTAAAAATTTCATTGGTCGTAATAGTGCGAGTGAACGGCATCGATTGACTAATTTTTACTTTGGAATCTCGTTGTAATTCTTGTTTATTTTATCTATAAAGTATAATTTATTTAGAGTAGAAATCGAAAAAGATAAATTTTATTAATTGCACATCTAAACAAGGAATATTTTATTAGCTCCATGTGCCAATAAAGATTTCAATGATAAAATTCTATTGCATAATTAATTACGCGCAAATTCTACAATAAACAATCGGAAGAGTTTTGAAATGGTAAGTCAAGCCATTTACATTGTAACATTTTCGCAACTGTTTTCGTAACTATATATACATAAATGTACAAGTTAAACTAGTCATTACAAGGTTGATGCACAACTTTATATAAAGTACCGGAAGAATGTAATGCACTCGAGTAAAAATCGAAAACGAATAAACGATCTAATGCATTTATTGTGTCATCGATAAAAATTTAAACGATCTATATAAAGTAATTCTTTTCTAAGTGTGTAACAGCTGCTGTACTTTTAAAACTTTTGAAATACGCTTTGTTATCAATTTGAACTTATATTTTTTCACTTTTAACCTTTCGATATATATTTACAAGAATAATTTGTCAAATGCAAACAAGACAAAGGCAAACAAACATTATAATTAATGAAAAAAAATATTATGCATTCTGGAGGAAAAACAAATGTTAAAAAAAAAAAAAAGAAAATTAAATTAAATTAAATCATTTTTCTTGATTTTAAATTACGTTAATCGACAAGTTAATTGAAAGAAATATATTTCCAAATAATATCTTCTTAAGAGTAAAATTAACACAGCAACAATAATTCAAATCATTGATAATATTGCAAAGCAAAATAATAAAAAATCAAACGAAAAAAAACAAAAAAAAAAAAAAAAAAAAAAAACGAGAAAAAAAAGAGGTAAAAAAAGTCAAGGCCTCTTCTCGAGTTTCGTTTATATAGCGCTAAACATTCCAAACAGCAGCAGCAGCAACCGGCTTACTTGCATGTATGCACAACGAAACGAAGAGCATGAACGGCTCAATGAACGGCTGCTGCACGATACGACTCTCTTACTCGTATATATGCGCACACCGACGCTGCTTTTACACGCACACGCACGCGGCCCTTAAAATACGCGCATTCGTCCGTTCGTCATCACGCACCTCGCGAAAATCACTCGCTCTTCTCTCATCTCTCTCTCTCTCTCTCTCTCTCTCTCTCGTTCGCGCGCGCTCAAATAGAGGCTGCCAGTAGTAGAGCGATAAAGATAGAGAGAAAGAGAGAGAAAGAGATGGATAAAGAGTCGAGCGCGGGTATACGCGTGTGTGCGCGCGCCGCCGGAAATTTTGAATGGGGAATGCGTTGTGTCCCGGCGTCATGTGCGTTTTCGTTCCCCTCTTTTCCCTTTCCCTTTGACAATGACGCTTGCTTTGCGCGCGCGAAAGAGAGAGAGAGAGAGAGATTGTATGTGTGCGTATAAGTGAGACACCGAACGCGTGCATATACACTCTCCTTGCGTGCACACGCGCGATCGAGCCGGTTTCCCCCAAATGATTCCAGTTTTCTCTCTCTTTCTTTCTCTTTTTCACTTTTGCTCTCATATTTTTTTTATTTTTCCGTTTCTCCTCCTTTTTTTTTTTTTTTTTTTTTTTTTCATTTTCGCGCGCTCACTAACGACAGAGAAAGAAAGATATTTGATTGACCGCCGACGTATCGCGCACTTCGTTCGCTTCGACGCGGTTAATGAATCGTGCGTTTTTTTTTTTTTTTTTTTATTCGGGGAGGGTTTATTCGCGTACGCGCCATACAGTAGAGTTTCTGTGTGCTAGCGCGCGGCTTTAGAGAGTGAATGATGATTGGTGAGCGTTGAAGGTTAGAGGGCGAATTGTATGCGTCTGTGTGTGTATGCGTGTGACCCTGAAAAACGAGTCGTTGAAAATGATTACTTTATGGAGTGCCGGTTTTGCTTTTGATACTTTTCGCTTCGTTCTTGATCGACATTGTTTGAGTTTACGTTACTTTTTTATTCCTTTTTTGCGGAATCGGATAATGTAGTTTGATTTAGAGAATTCTTTTTTTGTTTTTGTTTTAAAATTTTGAACAAGTAGTGTCAGATGGCCCGATCAGACGCGTTTGGTTAATGTTTATCTAACGCAAATTAACAGTAGTAAAATTCCATCTTATCAGACGATCAACTATTTTCCTACAATTTCAATAAATTCTCATACAATTATATTCTCTCGCTTTCTTCACAATTCGTTATGAATAAACATGTTAATATTTTATCGTTAATTCGAGTCGATATATTATCGAGGTTTAATTATAATAAATTAATCCGAAGGTATGAAATTTTCATTAAAATTTTCGAGATTCAATTACATTTGTTTATTTAATGAATAATGTTTCACTTTTAATTTGACGCGCTCGTAATTTGTTTACCATTTTATCTAAAGACATCTAAATTTTCAATTGGCGAATAACGATGATTAAATGTGGATTAAAATATTTACCCAAGGTAAGTCACATTTAATGTAATTTTTAATAAAAACTGTCACGCATTGTACAGCGAATATTTTTTCAATGCCAAATTATTTGTTTCACAATTTGCATACGACAGACGGTGCAATTTTTTTTTTTTCCTTCTAATATTTTTCATCGGTTATAATTATTATTATCTGTATAATAAATTTATTTCACCTTGAAGATAAATAGTCAAAGCCGCAATTAAAATAGAATTAAAAAACCGCCGACTCAACGCTGGTAGAGTCGAAATAATTCTTAAGACCGGATTCCCGTCGCTGTACACTTTTTTTTTTTTTTTCTTTTCACGCGCGTGTAAACAAAAACGTACACCGTCATTCTTTTTTTTTCTTTCTCTTTGTCTGTCTGTATGTCTCTCTCTCTCTCTCTCTCTCTCTCTCTTTCGTTTCTTCGCTAGCTCATTCCATCTCTTTTTCCATTACGTCTACCCGCAAAAAATGAAGTAATTCTCGTGCGCTGTCTATGCACGGCGATGTTCTTGTCTCGATTTTAAAGATGTATAAGCTAACGTTACGCGCTCGCGATGGGTTATTTTTAGCGCTTTTTAGTGTCAATTTGATGGTGTACAACTTGTAACTCAAGTCTAACGACACACGGGATGAGGACGAGGAATATATCGAATTGAAAATATTAGTTTTACCAATGTAATTTTTGAATTAAAAATTAATTCGTTATGAATGGTCCTTATAAATTAATTTTTTCTCTCCTTAATTGTTATTAATAAGGTTGTAAAATTGACCATTCGCATAATTCAAATTTATATTCGATGTTTTATCGAATATATAATTTCAATCGACGCGCGCTATCGTAACAAAGAAAAATTTTTCGACGATTAATTTCTTTGTCAATGATTTTGTTTATCTTAATTTGTAAGCGAGTACAATTTACAAGACGAGTTGTGAATTTTACACTTTAACTTGTGATTATAGTCAAATTTTTTCTCATTTCATAAGGAATCATTAACGATTACATTTAAGTTTAAATATCCACTAACTAATTACAGATCGAGTTATCAATACGATTAAAATTCGATATACTTCTTTTACAAAGTTTGTAAAGACGTTTTACCAATTTCATGTTTCTAGTGACAAATTACAAAAAACGTTGAAACAACAAAAAAATAAAACATAGTTCGAAGTACTAGAAGAAAATTTAAAATTCATAGCAATACGAAACGTAACACATGTCTCACTTCAACCAATTTGAACCCAGAACCTATCGAAGATCTTTCATTAGCGCTTAAACACGATCTAACTGGTTCACACTTGACGAATGTACGACGAAGGGGAAAAACCCGTAGAGAGACTCAACAAACGAGTGAAGTGCGAGTGTAACGACCGTCGCGATCGGTAATGGTAAAGCAGCGGAATACAAATCGAAAGTCCCTCTGCGACAAAAGAAAGGAGAATAGGAAGAGGGAATAAAATAAAGCATATAAAGAATACGAGGAAGGAGGTATGTATCATTTTTCACGAGTTAATGATAACAATGTGTCAACAAAGAATGAACAAAAAAAAAAAATGAAAAAAAAAAAAAACAAAAAAAAAAAAAAAAAAAAAAAAAGATTAAAAAACCAAGATACTCACCGGAATTGTAATATTCCTTAAAGTACCGGGTCGCCGCACGCTGGACGATCGAGTAGTAGAGGTTCACGTACGACGTCGACTGATTTTGTGCGGAGAGCGCCATTTATGCCGTATTTAGTCCTGCCTCTTAACGAGCAGCCGAAAATTCACACAATAATTAATTTATTATATACCTCTTACTCTCTCTCTCTTTTTCTTTTTTCTTTCTTTCTTCCTACCTCTCTTTCTCTCTTCTTCTTCTGTTGTTCAGTACCGATAGCGTGATTATCAATTAACACGCGGGGGCGGAGAACAAAAAGTCTCCAGTGTACCTTGCACTATCCGAGCATGTAACCAAATATACGTATCAAAAGTCGATCGGTTCGAACGATGAACTTAAAACGATGAAAATAAGACGATCGCGAGAGCCGGTTGTTCGTGTTTTTGTATTTTTTTTTTTTTTCTTTTTTATTTTCCTTTATTCTTAACTCCTTTCGTGTCCAACTTTGCTCAAGGATGCTGCGTCGCGACCGTGAGCGCGCGTAAAAATGTCAGAACGATCCAAACAACGAATATAAAAAGAAAAGGAGAAAAAAAAATTAAAGATCGCAACGGAATAGAAGAAAAAAAAAAATGAAAAAAAAAAAAAAAAAAAAAAAACGAAAAATAAGAAAATCGACGACCGTTCGCGACGATAATTACGATAATAATATAAGAGGCAAAAGATGAAAAAAAAGGTAATGAGCAAAAAGACGAGTAAAAAATAGAACGTATACGCGAAAACAACACACTCGCGGCAAACACACAAATGATCCGGTGTGCGCGCGCACACGCGTCTTTCTCCGTCTCTCTCGCTCTATGTGCTTCTTTTTCTCTCTTTAACTCTGTCTCTCGCGAGCCTCGTGTGTCTGCGAATTTCGAAAAAAGCCAAGGGCGCGGGGGGGTTTTCGCGTATGCGTCTGTCTGCGTGCGTGCGTGCGTTCTTCGCGGGAAAATAACAACAACACACCGACACACCGTGGCACTATCGCTCGTTCTATCTCTCTCTCTCTCTCTCTCTCTCTATCTCTCTCTCTCTCTCGCTCTCTGGTTTATGTCCGCACAGTAAGTCACGAGTCGCTGCTGATACTTTTTCACGTAACTTTTTTTTCTCTCTTTTTTTTTTTAACTCCTTCCTTGCCTCTTTATTTGCAGGATATTACGAAGAACGTCGACGGCGCGTACGGCGACGTAGGCGATGACGGGAGTACGTTCTGCTGTTGATTATCGTTGTAGCTATTATTGTTGTTACTGCTGATAGCGTTTTGGAGCAGCGACGGCTGATCGCAAACGATGTTACTACTATACGCGGCGGCAGCGGTTCTTTTTGCTGCTGCTGCTGCTTCACCACACGACAACGAAGACGAATGATCGCCAGGATTTCGCATGTCCTTCACTTCTCCGCCACTCACTATCCGCGATTTATTCCGTAACTTCTACTGCTGCTGCTGCTCCTGCTGTTGCTTTATATTTTCTTCGTTGCGAGAGACGTAGAAAACCGATGAGTAACAACACCTAACCTGTACACTTCGTCTCTTGCATGTCAAAGAAAAGAAACAAGTAACTCGTGGCTCACGGCCTGGCTTCTCTCTTTCTTTCTTGCGCTTCTTTATCTTTTTTACACTGAATACGCGGCGAGGCGAAAAAAAAGAACGGAGGTAAGGAGTGAGAGCCGAGAAAAGAAAAAAACGAGGCTGCGGCCGTATAATCGTTTCGTCAATTTGCTCTCTCCGATGTCACTCTCTTTCTCCCGCTCTCTCTTCTTTCTGTTATCTCTCTTACTCGCTCGTCCGCTTCGGCCAGCTCGCTCTCCTCGTCTCCGAGTGTCTTTCCTCGCGATGTTATGTAGTTATGTATGGCGTCGAGCGCGCGCGCGCCGGTAGGACGCAAACTCTCGCTCCTCGCACGGCTCGTTCTCGGCGCGGGGCACTTTTCAGACGTACACAGTCGTCGCGTTTCGTCGCGTCTCGTCTCTCTGGCTCTCTCGGCCGGGGCCCCCCCGAGGTATACACGACGAGAGTAGAGTAGTGTGTTGTATTACTCTCTCTCCTCGTCGCGCGCGCGAGTCGTCGACGCCGTTGCTGCGCCGCCGCCGTCGTTGCCGCCGCTGCTGCCGCCGCTTGCGCCAAGACCGAGACAGCGGCGGCGGCGCGGCGCAACGTTGCCGCGCTTCCACGCTGCTGGTGTGAGAGAGAAGGAGAAAGAGACATTCTACCGGCTCCCTCTCTATCTCGAAGCCAATCCAGTTCAGAAATATCTCCCCACCAGCCGAACGCGCATTTTGCCGCTGCTGTGCGAGAGAGATGGAGAGCGCATATCCCTGAGCGTGCACGCACGCGCGCGCGCGCGTGTGTGTGTGTGTGTGTGTGTGTGTGTGTGTGTGGAGCGCGCTCGCGCCTGCGTGTATATATATATATGTTTTCGCGAAGGCGGGCGTGTGAGTCGTGCATTTGGATGTAAGTGTGAGTGCGTGTCGGGAGGAGAAAAAGCCTGCTACTGCCAGAACGTTCGAGTAGAGAAGAGATAGATATAGAGAGAGAGAGACAGAGGGAGGGAGGGAGGAGAAAAAAAGAGAGAAAGCGAGTACGAGAGAGCCGCAACGAAGGAGGAGGACTGCGCGAGACAACGATGAGGAGGAGGAAGAGGAAGAGGAGGAGGAATTGGTAGCTCTCTCTGCTCTACCAAGCGAGAAAGAGCGAGAAAGAAAGAGTAAGGCTCGGCCAGGGTAAAAAAGTTATGTTGGTCCGTTGCTAGTAGCAGTGCAGTTGTAGTAGTAGTGGTAGTGTAGTAGTAGTAGTAGTAGTAGAAACAGCAACGGCAGCGGCAGCAGAAAAAGGAGTGGGGCTTTGATGGGTTGTCGCGAGAGAGGGAGATGGAAAGAATAACGTAGATAGCGAGCAACGAAGAAAGAAATACAACCGGAGAGTTCGGACATACGCGAAGGGAAAGAGAAAGAGAGAGATTGGGCCGGCGCGGTGCTGGAGTGGAGGAAGGAGGGTGCCCCTGAAACTGTGCTAGAGCGAGAAAAAGAGAGAAAGATAGAAATATGGTCGTCGCTGAAAAAAAGAGGCGCGAGCGAGGCGAAAGTTGAGCGATAAGCGTGAGCGGGAGAGAGAGAGAAAAAGAAAGAAAGAAAGACGATGGGAGGGGGAGAAAGAGCGGGGATTCCCCAGTCTCGGGAGGCTAACCCTGTGTCTATATATACACATATTTATACAGATATACGTATATATCAATATATACATATATATACACGCACATACACAAGAGCTCATGTATGGTTCCCCTCGATGCGCTCTCTCCTGCGCCGATGTGCATCGCGATATATAGAGAGCGAGAGAAAGAGAGGGAGAGAAGAGCAAAAAACTGAGTCCATGAGCGTGTACAGCTCCGCGTTCGTGTGTGAGATAAAAAAAGAGAGAGGGAGATAAAGAAAGAAAGAACGCGCGGCGCAGTGGTGGTGCCCGCCAGTGCCGACGACTACTACACGACGACGACGACGACGACGACGACTACGACTACGACTACGGTAGCAGTGGCGGCGTCGGTGGCGGCGACGAGGCCTCTCCCAAATCAATATTACTCGTTTAAAAAAAGCACCACCTGTAATCACGCACTTATTCCGCGACTTCCGAAACCACCCTAGTATCTCTTCCTTTTAGTCCACTTTCTCTCTCTCTCTCTCTCTCTCTCTCTCTCTTTCTCTCTCTCCCTTACTACCTCGCGTTCTTTTCTCTCTTTTTCGCTTTCTCCTCTACTTGTGCTTTATTTCTTCTTTTACTTTTCTTTTTCTTTCTTTTTCTTTGCGCTTCTTGTCTTGGTGACCGATCTTTCTTTACTGAATGGTGCCTACGATGCCGATCGGATACTCGCTCGCTCACTTAGTCGAGTGTAAGTTCGACATGGCGGTGGGGTTTTTAAGAAGTACGCCGTATCGAACTTTTATTTCGTCGAAATCGCTGCAATAAGTTACTCGCGATTTCCCGATAAAGTGTTTCTTGTAACGGGGTTTTATGACGTATGAAGCGCGAAAATGTAAATGAAATATTTACAATTTGTGTATGTACATCAGAATGATGAGATTAAATTATTTTTCATCGCGTCAACGATAAATAAAAACCTGAGAAAGTTTTTTTAAAGTACGAAATTTTTAGCTGTTACTTTGCGTTACTCAACGTTAAATAGATAGCGATTAGGAATTTTATGAGAAAATAAATCTTTTGGAATCAAAAGTATAAAAATAGTTTTATTTACTTTTAATATTTGTGCAATATATATATATATATAGTAAGTTTACGTTCAGTAGCTTTAAAGAGATTCACCGGTTGCAATCGTAGCTAAAAATTTTCTTTTTCTTTTCTTCATTTCTGCCCGTAAAGAGTTTACAGCATCACTTCACCACATATAATGAAATTTCAAGTAAAGACTGTTTAAAGTTCTACAAACAATGTGATGTCGTAAAGTATATGTGTATACTGATGTTTTTATATTGTGAGAAAAACAAATATCTGGCAACATGACTTTTCTTTTTGTTGTAATCTAACACGTTTATATGCAAAGAAGTTAGAAGACTAGAAGAATTGTGGAAAAAAAAAATATATATTGCACTACTGTATTCTAAAAATGAGGCGAAATTTTAATTTAAAATTAACGAGTATTGTAAAATCAGGTTATATTTATTTTTTAGGTTGGTGATATTGTTCTTGATATATGCGCCAAATTTAACGTCATAATACTTATTATATGTTGATATAAGTTTGGTTTGGTACGATGCAAAAAGTTAATTTTTCGATTTTTATAATGATTGGATTCACAGTATATTTTGTTTGTGGAATTAATTCTCTGCCGAATCAAGATGCGTTTTGAGGGCATTTTCAGAAAAAGACTTTTCAGACTGTTTTGAGGAATACAAAAGAATATTGGCATAAGCGTGTTGCGCCGAGAGGGGAATTATTTTGAAGCTGACCGATATTGATTAGAAGAATAAATAAAGATTCTTCAAAATACTTACAAATTCACCCTATATTTTTAAAGTTTTTTATCAAATTCATATCAGAAGTTAATAAATTGTTTCTTTAAAAACGTTCATCTCCTATCCTATAACGCTGAAGGTTGTTTATCAAAGTTATTGTGCAGATATTTTTTTTATTCAAAACTATAAATCTAAATAATAATAATGTCTTTGACTTCAAAAATCGTATACTAATAGAAGAAATTACTCAAATCAAGAAAAATGTTCTCTTCTAAATGACTTTCTTGTTTGAAATTATTCTGTTTGTTTAATTTAAGAAATTAACTATTGATTGAAGAAGTTAAACATTTTTTTTGTTTTAGAAATTACCTCTTAAAAGAATTATTTTTAATTATTTTTTAATCGAGAATTAAATACTTTTCAAGAAGATAAATATAAATATTCACCTTAAGAATATTTGCTCTTAGTTTAAGTTGGCCATTTTGGCTAAAGAGAATCGATAGGTTAAAAAAAGTAATTTTTTTCGATTTTTAATAATTTCAATTTTAATAAAATTTTAATAAAATAATTTCAATAATAAATAAAACAATTATTCATTAGTGCGAAATTTCACATCCCTATATGACTATACTTTCATATTTCGATGTAGAAAAAGAAAACCTATGCCATCTAGTGGTGATATTTGAAAGTAAGAATATGAAAAGAGCAAAAATTCTGGAATCAAGAAAAAACATATTTCTTTAAAATGATTTTTTGCTTCAAAATTATTTATCTTGAATCAAGTTGATTGTTTTATTCGTGAAAGACTTTCATATAATCTTTATTTTATTCTCTTAAGAGAGAAAGATCTAAAGATTCGTTTTTAGTGGACGTTTACATTCTATAAGAAACATATCTGCCTTTTGCAATTTCAAGTTTATAAACTTTATAGTTTCTGAGATTTCGTTATTAGTTAGGAAGTAGTATTTCGCTTTTATACAAACATACATATGGATTTATTTTAAATTTTAAACAATTAATGTCATTATATTTAATCAAATTAAGCACCTTGGAAAATTGTATAAATTTAAAAAAAAAAAAAATGTTGCAATAATTAATGTTTAATCGTTTCATAAGTACTAACAAATCTCATAACGTCACGATAAAATTATTCATTAACAGATTATTAAAAAAATATTAACATTCAAGTTTTAAGTTACTATTTTTGGTGTTATCTACTTTTTAACTTTTGACTTTGTGAACATTTGATCTTTCATTAAATTAAATTATCGTATAAAAGGATAATTTTATAAAATAATTAATAAACAATTTAATCTTTATAAAATATAGGAAACGTGAATTTAAAATTATTTTTTATAATTAATATTTTCGTATAAAAAAAAAAAAAAAAAAAAAAAAAAAAAAAATAAGTATCTGAAATGTTGTTAAAATATACTGTATTATAATTGGTGAAATGTATAATAGAATATTCGAAAATTTTTTACTGCAGGTTTCATCAAATTTTACGTTAAAACTCGATGAGTTACCGCTTTAGTAATTTTAGTCGAGAGCTTTAAAAAAAATCTCTTACGCAGCGATTCTTTTTCTTTGAAT
>OX465098.1:62666547-62676547 GCA_949987625.1 Chalcis sispes
AGAGAGAGAGAGAGAGAGAGAGAGAGAGAGAGAGAGAGAGAGAGAGAGAGAGAGAGAGAGAGAGAGAGAGAGTGAGTGTACGGTTAAAAAAAAGGAAGCAAAAAAGAGGGAGAGAAAGATAGAGATAGAGAACGAGGCTCTGGTCAGCAGAGAGATAGAGGAGGTGGAGGCGCCGGAGGAAGAGGAGGACGAAGAGGTGGAGGACGATGCGGGCTTGCAAAGCGCGCGGGGCATTATCTCCTAAACCTAAAATCGATACAGTGTGCTCTCGCCGGAGAGAGAAAAACGTCGGTGAATTTTCCGAGAGATAAATGGCGGCTCATTGGGAAAACCCTTCCTCCTTCTTTCTCCTATCTCACTCTTTCTATACTCTCTTCGTGTCTATATATCTATGTGTATATATATGTGTGTGTACACGTATATACATATATATTACGCAGTAGATAGAGTAAAAGAGAGAGAGAGAGAAAGAGAGAGTGGGCGCTTCGATCCCCGTGCGAACTCTAGCTTCACTTGCTCGTCCTTTTCCTCTCTCTTTTTCTCTACCCCTAGCCTTTTTCTCCTCTTTTCTCCCCTTTCTCTCTCTCCCTCTCGCCGTCTCTTTTTCTCTCTTGCACCGTATGCGCTTCTTCTTCCTTCTCCCGTTTTTTTCTCTCTCTTCCCCACCTTTCTTTTCTCTCTTTCTCTACCCGTAGCAGCGGCAGTAGTGGCAGGAGCACAGCAAGCCCGCGCTTTTTTGTGCTTCTCTCTTCCCTTTTTTCCTTCCATACGCGCTTCTCTCTCTCTCTCACTCTCGTCTCCTTTCCCTTCCTACTACCGCCTCTGCTGCTACCAACTCGCTCTCTGCCGGCGTTGTTTTTTTTTCGGCGTGCTCTCTTTCTATCTTTCTCTCTTTTTCTCTATGCTGGCGTTAATAAAAAATTTCCGAATAAATGATGGAACGAGCTGGAGAATCTTTATGGTGGAAAGAGTAAGCGGAGAGAGAAAGAGAAAGAGTGAGAAAGAGGAAGAGAGAGAGAGAGAGAGAGAGAGAGAGAGAGAGTTCACCCTCCTCCCTTGTTCTCCCTATATTTGAATTCTGGACTCTGGCTGCGTTGATTGGGAATTTGAAAAATGAATGGGTTATTGGCTTGAGATATACTCTTTAGTTGCTTTTGATTTTGATGAAAGTACGGGATTCGTTCTCTCTTCTCTGCTCCTTTTTCTTTTTTTTGCTCTCGCTCTCTCTCTCTCTCTCTCTCTCTCTCTCTCTCTCTCTCTCTCTCTCTCTCTCTCTCTCTTTCTCTCTCACTCTCTCGCTCTCTTTCTCGCACTCTCACGAGCACGGTGAGAGGAAGAGAGCGCGTTTCATAGTTCATCATAAGCCGGATTACTGGCAGAATTTTTTGGGTGAAAATCGTGCCCTTTTTTCGCGAGGGAAGATATTTCGTGTTCTCTGTGGCGAAGTCGTTAGGACAGTCTTTCGAGAGAGCTGTATCTTTCTCTCTCTCTCTCTCTCTCTCGTCTCTTTTTTTTCGTGTTACTTTTTATTTCCAGCCGAGAATATTCCTCTTTTCGTTTTTTATTATAGTTATTATTATTATTATTATTATTATTATTATTATTATTATTTATTTTTTTTTTCGACGAACAGAGAAATTATTGGAAATTTGCATAGCGCGAATGAAAATGCAATTTTTATATTTTTCAAAGCGCTGGAATTAGAAATTATTTAGGTGATGGAGTGTAGTTTATAATTATTATAATGAAAAATATTCAAAATGCTTCATTTATATTTTGCATGAATTATTTTTTTTTTACTAAGCTCATCATAGAATTAAAAATGACAAATTAAAAACAATAGCTTCAGTTTTCGTAAATATTTGCAAATGTCAAGGTTCGCGTAATAAATATCTGATGAAATTTTCTGTCGTCGATGTATTTTCTATTAAAAATATAATAAACTATTTTATAGGAAACGTATTAAATATGAATATTAAAAATTCACTTTGAATATCGCGCATCCTTAAACAAAATGAATACGCGATAAGACATTACAACGTTCACCTCATAGATCATTCTCCACTCAATGAACCTCGTGCATTGAATTTTCAAGTTCCATTGACGTTACTTCACCTTTCTTTCACCGGATCGCATCTATCGATGAAAAATATTTTTTCGCGAGCTTCCTGCTAAATCTAGAGAAAAATTTATCGAAAAATGTTCCTTTTATAAGTGGACTTGTTAAAGGTATATCGTGCACTTGCAGATCGACGGTTATTTTATTAAAAAAAATTAAATTTCTTACAAAATGGGAAAAATATATAAAAGATTTCGTAAAAGCGTTTCTTATTTACTCGAGAAAAATCGAGGAAGTTTATGATACAGTAGTGTAAAATACGTTATTTTAGTTATACACAATTATTGTTTACTGATTGCATTATATTCTTTAAAGTAACTCATAATAGTAATGTTTATTAACGATACAATAAGATAATATATAAACAAACGTATACTTTAGATTATTTTTAATGGCAAGTTTTGTAAAAATAGTAAAACTAAAATTACACCTCGTCAACGAGATACTTGCCGGTATACCAAAAGTTTTCTCACAAAAAAAAAAAAAAACATTGGGTTTGAAAAAAAAAAGAAATAAAAAAAGAAGTAGCCGAGCTTCCAAAAAAATTTTCTCCTTTTCATCATCATCGTCATTGTCTCGCTGGTCGTTGTGTAAGCATCGTTGCAACTTTGTCTTTCTTTCTCAAATAAAAGTTCCATCCATCCACGCCATCGCCGATGCTTTCTTCCCTTGCAGTACGCAAAAACCGACTCATCGGCCGTGACGCTGCAGCAGCTGAGAAAACTAAAGATAAAGTCGACCAAAGTGTATGAGTCAGAAAGAGAGAGAGAGAGAGAAAGGGAAAGAACGTGCGCAAAAGAGAGACATGGCATAAGAAAGGAAATGCACTACTAACGCGCGTTCGAGAGAGAGAGAGAGAGAGAGAGAGAAATAGAGAGAAGCGCATCGCTTAGGGTCTCCGCGGCATGCGACACTCTCTCCCACCTTTTCCATCTCTCTTTCCATCTCTTTCTCTCATCCGCGGATGCGAGAGAGAGAGAGAGAGAGAGTTCAGAGGTGGAGGTACTATATTTATCCGGCAATGTAATATTTGGATACACCTTCTTCAGAGTGCGCGGCCATATTCGTCTCCGCAGTGGCTCTTTCTCTCTTTCTCTCTCTCTCCATTTCTTTCTTCTTTCTCTCTCTGTTTCTCTCCAGCAACGACGCGCTTAAGTCGCCCGTCCGACGAAAATCCTCGGCAGGGGCATACTCCACTCTGCAACTTTCTTTCTTTCGTCCCGCTGTGCCCCATGCCTTTTTTTTTTCTTCGTTTTATTTTTCCTTTTTATACTTTCTGTTTTTTCCTCGCGTTTTTTTCCTCCTCCCTTGTGTTCTTCGCTACTCGGGCGAGTGAGCGGTCTCTCCCTCGTCGAGTTTTTCTTTTTTTTTTTTTTTTTTTTTTTCTTTCTTTCTTTCTTTCTTTCTTTCTTTTCTCGTCGCGCTGGATTTTTGTATTTTTAAATTGCGTTATGTAAATTGCCGTCCCAGTTTTCGTGCCATGCGTATAAAGCCTCTCTGAATTCGTACAATTGTAGATACGGAAATTTTGGTGAGGTACGATTTGCCGATACTCGCTTTTTTTCAAATTTTTAAGATGTTTAGATTAATATATTGATAAGAGTAGTCCATCGACTACTTGAAATTGCTTGATTTAATAATTTAACGATTCAGAAGTAAATGTTTAATAACATTTTTTCATTAAAATGTAAAATATTTAATTTTTCATCGATATTAATTTCAAATTTATGCATTCACAATTTTTTTTTTTTTTTTGTAGCTTAGTATACACGTACAAGTTTTTTCATATATATATTTTAAAAATTTTTCGCAAATGAATAATGTAAATACCGCATTGTTTAAAATATATTCTTTTGAAAACAACGACGATAGTATTTAGTTACAAAAATGAAAAAAAAGATATAATAAAATATATTGAAAAAGAAATAAGCACGAATATCTTTAATAAAACAGATAATTATAAAGTTAAAAAGGTATTCGAAAATTCGCAAATTTATTTATATATTATTCGAAGTTCACAGTTTTCTTAAAATTATTAAAAAACAAAGTAGAAATTATAATCAAACGTAGGAAATGTTTTTTTTTATAAACCTCATAATTTATTTTATTTGAAAAATATTTAATAAATTTTATTATACATCAATTTAAATAAAATTAACTCTACGATAAACAAAGAAAATAACTTTATTCTTTGTTTCTATTAGCTCAGAAATTTTCTTTTTAATAATAATATCGGGATATATGCACTATTATTCAAAATATTTAATAATACTTTTTTTCCAATTTTCTGCAATTTTTATAGTTGCAATTTCTTTTCTTTTTAAAAAGAAAAAAAAAGAATATTCCTATCGTTAATTTTTTTTTTGTTTTTTTTTTTTTTTTTTTCAACATTGCATCCATCAAAGTAAACAATTTTCTGTATCGGCGAAAGCTCTTCGATAAAATGTTGCAGAAGATTTTCTCCGATGAAGACTAAATTGGCACAATATGTACGGAATCCCTTAGCAAACAAAACATCGAAGAATATTTAGTACCATCGTTACCTTTGTAATAAAATGGTTACATAACATTTTAGAAAAATGATGCCTTGTAATAAACGCTCATCGATAAGGTTTTCGATAAGTATAAAGCGGTTTAAAGAAACACAAAGATTTACAAAATGATACTCAAGTTTAGATGTTCACAAAAAGATCTCACAATCGTCAAATAAAGAGAGTTAAGATTTTCAAAATTTATGAAAAAATATAGATGCTTATACATTGAAGTAGATAATAGACAGACCTAGTCAGACACGCGCGCTATTATAGGTTAGGGATTCTTTATTTAACTAGGTATTGCTTTTAAACTCAATTCATTTACTTAAAAAGCGATTTATTACTTTATAAAGTCTGCAAAATTTGCTCTTAAATAAAACTTCTATTCCACATAGGATAAAGGATTTTCACAATTGAATTCAGCTAAAAATGTTTATCATTATTATTTGTACCAATATCATATGAAATTGTTTTACTGACTCGACGATAAAGATTTATCATGTTTTTATGCACGAAAAGATTATATATTTTTGCGTGCAAAATTAAATACTGAAAATCTATATCGCATATTAAAATTGTTATCCAAAAAAAATTTTTCCCCTAAATATCGAGTTTTATGTCAATCCACCATAAGAAAAAATTTGCATTCATCCGTTAAATCATCATCCGAGTAACAACAGTTACACTCAGGATATTCATATATGTATACCCATAGCGGTACATCTTCAATTCCATTACTTTTTTAAAACAGAAAAAAAAAAGATCAAAAAAAAAAAAAAAAAAGAAAAAGGTAGAATTTTTCGGCTATCACATCTCAGTAATCTCGCGTTCCCGAAAAAAAAGCACCGCTCGAGGTAAACACACCCCATTGTCCCCGAAATTCCCGAAACGGGAGAAGATAAAAGAGAAGAAAAAAAAAAAAAAAAAAGCGAGAAAAGAAAATGAATTAAAAATCTTGGGCTCTTATCTTCATGCGCGCACACATCTGCAGCCTTGGCTGCATGTGCCGCTCAATTTTGTCACAAAGAGAGCGTATAGTCTTGGTCTTACATCCGTCGACGTCGTCGTCGTCGTCGTCGTCGTCGTCGTCGTCGTCGTCTTCTTCTTCGTCGTCGCATACATCGGGCCAGAGAAGAAGCGCGTGGTTCCTTGCCCTCTGCGCGCTTTATTTATATCTAAAGAGTAACGAGCGAGTAGTGCATTGCCGAAGCAGTACGCGAATCTCTTTCTCTCGCTCCCTTTCGTTCTCCGCTCTCGTGCCATCTTCGTCTTTTCTCTTTTTTTAGCAGGTATACACACACGCGCGCGTTCCTTTCTATATGTGTGCACACGAGGAGGCAGACTTACATACACACACACTTATATATTTTGCTTTTCGCGCGGGGAATGCTTTGTAACGGGTAGAGACGCGTTACTCGTCTCTACCCGAGATTCTGATGAATTTCGACGCTCTCGAGGTCGCTTTTAATCGAGTAGGGGAGAAGGGGAGGGGGCAAGAGAAGAGAAGATTGCACGAATGGATGCGTGAATTTTTTTTTGGATGGCACCTTCTCTCGCTTACAGGTGTTATTAAGATGATTGCGGGTTCACTGAACTGTTGTATATAAATATGTACATCTAGGCTTTAGCACCGAAATTTCACAGCAATGTAAGCTGTATGCTCTCTCGCGCAAAATTTCATACTACGCGAAGTGTCGTTCTTTGTTAAGAGAGTAGTTTGCACATTCAATGTTCTGAAAGATTTTTTTCGTTTTAAGACATTGTACGAGCATTTCGTTAGATTTTCGCGGGGAAAGAGAACATTTGCGAAACATTAAGGATTTTTTTTTTTTTTACTAATTTTTAATTTTTAATCGTGTCACATTGTCGAAAATGAAAAAAATATATATTTAAAGTATATTTATTCTTCTTTTAATATAAATTGAACAATTAATAAAATTAAAGAAAAAACAAACGAATACCTTTAAAAAAAAAACAAAAAAAAAAAGTTAATCGTTAGAAATTTCATAATGAAATAAAACGAACATTTTCATCACCTTGAAAAGTGCAGTAGCGCTAAATACTAGCGCAAACAATCACAGAGTAATAAAAAAAAGTCGCAAATTAGATAATGAAAATTCCTCAAAGAAAGTCAAAGTGCCAAACAATCGTCGGCTTCGTGTCTTTCTTTTTTTTTTTTTTTTTTTTTTTTTTTTCGTTTATATCCGCTCGCGAATCTCTATTTCCCTCGTTATCCGTCGTTTTTCGTCATTCGGTTTCGTTTTCCTTTTGCTTTCTTTCCGCTCTCCTCTTCACTTTCTCATTTCTCTATCTTCTCCTACTGCTTCTTCCCCGAGTTTCGACCGCGAAAACCGAGACTGCTCTCGCTCGAAGGAGAAAGAGAGAGACGGCCGCCGAGGCTTATCTTACTCGCCAGAGCTCAATTAGACGATTTGCCCTTTACGCACAAGCGAGTGCAAAGACCCTAGAGCTACACGAAGACGACAACTACGACGGCTGGCTGTGCCGCCGTCGACTACGATGACGACGAAAGGCGACTCGCTTAGAGAGGAGTTCTTTTTCTCCTCGACTGCCCGTGCATGTCTGTGTGTGTTTTTTCTCGAGTTAATGGCCGAGTGATTTTTTTTCTATTTTCCTCTCTCTTTTTTTTTTTTTTTTTTTTTTTTTTTTCCTTTGTTCTCAATTCTGTTTACAGTTTGTCTCTTACCGAGTTCAAGGGTGAGATTTTTGGCAAGGTTATTTAATGGTTAGAAGAAACTTTTTCTGTAATATTTGTTTGTTAAATAAATTTTTCGAAGTAAAAATTAATTAAAATTCAGTAAAATAGATATTGACAATAATTGCAATGGAATAGCATAGATGAATTGGGGTGAGAGTGGGCTCGCAAGCATCTGATATTTCAAAAATAATTAATGTATAGATGATAAATATTTAATGTGGAGTATCAATTGGGTGTTATTGGTAATATTCTTAGATATAATACATATTTTATATTATGATATATGAGCATATTCGTGTAAAAAAAAAATTTTTTTCGCAATTGTATAGATAATATTTTCAATAATACATATTTTATATTATGATAGATAGATATTAGATATAATACATATTTTATATTATGATATATAAGCATATTCGTGTAAAAGAAAATTCTTTTCGCAATTGTATAGATAATATTTTCAATAAAAAAGTTATAAATAATTTGCACTTACCTTTTTAGTTTTCAATTGATGATATATGCACACATTTTAAATTATATTAGTTTAGATAATATTTTAGTCTACTTATAATAAAAGGGGTTTCTTAAATTTAGGCAAGTTTTATAAAATTAAAGCCGATCGCTCGACATTTTCGAATATTTTGATATTAAGAACATTTTGGATACATGTCATAAAAGTATTTATTTTTAATCTCGTATCGTATATGCGAGATACAGATTATATAAAATATTTGAATAATTTATACATAACTTAGTATAAAATTTTTATAATATATCATTCATTTTTATATATGGGTACATACATTTTTTAAATATTTTAAACAATACATGAAAATTATTTATATGACAAAAATATTTATAAAAAAAAAAAAAAAAAAAAAAAAAATTGTAATATATATTTATATGGACATAATAATACATAATATATATAAATAATAATTTTAATTTCCAATAAATTTTAAGTACAAAAATTCAGTATATCAATAAACATAAATAACATCAGTTTATAAATATAAAGTACATTATTTATTTAAAAAAGAAAGCTAGAAAATAAACGTATACTTCTCGAAAACGATTGCTTAGGAAAAACGATGGAAAAAATTAGGAGCTGGATAACGTCTCTTAAAGGCCTCGATGCGCGGTTACACTTTTAAAGCTGTGAAATTTCCCTGCGCACGCTAGCGCTTTTCTCTGCCGCAATGGACGAGCAAAATAAAGAGAAAAGGAAAGAGGGAGAAAGAGAGAGAGAGAGAGAGATAAAAGCGAAGGGAAGAGAAATTATTGCAATTCGCTCTAAGAGAAAGAGACGGAGAGAGATAGAGAGAAAGAGTTAATGGTCGCTTGCGACTCGTCGTGGAAAGGCTCGCTTCCACGCAAAAGTATAATTAGTTGCACAATTCTTCCTCCCTTTTCGTTAATTCCACTCTCCACGACGAATATAACGCAGCGAGAGCGAGTAATGATTTTGAAATCAGTGACCTCTCTCTTGCCGATGTATACACGTGTGTGTGTGTGTATATATATATACACGTTTCCAGGCATCCAGGCGTAAGCGATTTAACGCCCATGGCGGATAAAACGGCATTGTTTGTGCCGTTAATTTTAAGCGATTAAGGGTCCCGAAACTTCCAAAGCGCATGCACGCACGCGCGCGTTGGAATACGTCCAAAATTGTTCCATAGCGCTACGGAGCTTTCTTTTTATTTCCTCGTGGACATCGTGACTCTTTCTTTCCGTTTTCTTTCTTTTTATTTCTCCCTTTCTCTCTTCTCTTTCTCTTGTTGCCTTTCGATTTCGATGGACCGTGTTATTAACGGCGAGCTTGGATAATTTCTCTTAGACGTGATCAAATTGTATTGGATGATTATCGAAATTAGGAAATATTTGGAACGTTTTTCGCATTTAAATTAGATTTGTTTGCGTTACAATTTTATAGTAGCGTGTATATATTTGTAGAAGTAAATCTTGCATCATTAAATGACTTTTACTTTGATATTAAATTATTTTTTCGAACGATCGATTTAATTGACTGAATATTTTTTTTTTTTCTTTGTTAAGTAAAAGTGCTTTGCACATTTGTACAATATACGCCAAAACTAAATTTTCTGCGCAAAATGTATACTATAAGAATAAATAATATTACAAATGCATTCGAATGGAAAAAAAAAGAAAACGAAGTTTTTTAATTATGCGCAGTTGTGAATTCATAAAATTCTTTGTAAAATAACACCGGTAACTGGAGCAAAATTCTTACGGCCAAAAATTCGAAAACTATTAGGAAAACATTTACAAACGGAATCCCGGAATCGTTCGCTTGAGTCTCTCTCTCTCTCTCTTTTTCTCTCCTTTGAACACCGTGGAGAAGAAACTTTCGCAGCGTTAAAATAAATCAAAACTCGTTCAAGTACACAAGTGTCAATTGTACGTCTCAAAGAAAGTTACGGGCCGGCAGTCGTCGAATCTCCCTTGAGTCTCGAGAAACAATGCAAAGTCGCGCGTGCGCGCAGAAGAGAAAGAGAAAGAGAAAGAGAAAAAAGCGAAGAGGCCGAAAACCTTTAAACAGCTTAAAGACATACTTTTCGAATAAAAATAGAAGAATATCAAAGGAAAAAGGAAAAAATAAATTCT
>OX465098.1:62679047-62731547 GCA_949987625.1 Chalcis sispes
ATGAAAATACATTAAAAAAGTTTAATTAAAAAATTTACAATTATTTACATTAAATATATAACGAAATATATCAATACGTCATCGGTTAAAAATCTTACCATTTCCGTTAGCCGCGATCTCATTATATCCGGGCATTATATATGCATTTAGACGTTGAAAACACGGCGAACAACGGCAACAAATTCAAATCAGAGCGCGATGCAAATGATCGTTAACAAGCCTGCCTAACTCACTCACTCTCTCTCTCTTTCCTTCTCTCTCTTTCTCTCTCTTTCTCTTTCTTGGCTGGCCCCATTGTACGTAGCAAAAGCAAAAAAGCTTTTAACTATCGCAAATGCCCGATGTACGCGTATTTTATTTTCTTCTTTCATACTTGATTTCCCCTCTTACACAGGCGTACATTCCAACCCTTTGAAGTAAAAGTAAGCTTGCTTTTCCTTCATCTTCTTTTCTTTTTTTCTCTCTGTTTTTCTCTTAGCTGCATTAACAGCCACGAAAATTAGAGTTTTAAACGTCCGCGCTGGCCCATAAACACTAAATTTGTAAATATCCCTATTTACAAGTGCCCACATGAACATTCCCATAAATCACGCCCTTGAATAATAACTCGGCCGTGTACACGTATATAACTACACTTGTGGCTTTGCTCTTTCTCTCCTTGCATTTCTCATCTTTCTCTCTCTATCCCCGTTTCTTCGGTGCGTCATCCCGCTCTCTCTCTCTCTCTCTCTCTCTCTGCGTGCGGCGTTTCTGCGCGCGCGGCAAATAATCTATGTAGTACACCTCGCTCTCGGCCACAGAGAGCAAGAGAAAAGGAGAGAGAGAGAGAGAGAGAGAGGAGGACGACTCTCCTCCTGAAGGCTCTGTCAAGGTCGTCTTGCCCGCTTACGCTCGACCGACAGAGAGAGAGAGGGAGAGAGAGAGAGATAAAACCGCGGCAACATCTCCCTTACCTTACCCCATTCCTCTTATACGCTCTCTCTCTCTCTCTCTCTTTTTATCTTTCTTTCTCTCGTACATTCACTCGAGAAGAAGCGAGAGGAGATGCTGCGCGCGCGCTCGCGCGCATACACACACACACACACAAACATGTTGGGAGTTAACGTTCGAGCCTTCTCTTTCTTTATACAAAAGCGTACGTACGAAAAGGTATGCGAGCGGGTGTTCTTTTTGCGTGTGTACCCGCGAGCGCATATACACACACACACACACACGCACACACAAGTGGAAAAGGCAAACGGCTATATGGAATGATTCTGTTGCGTATTCGAGGCGAACGTTTAACCGGCGGTCTCTCGTTAATGGCGAATATCTATGAAGTTTACGTTTTCTTCCTTTGTTTTTACTTTCATTTTTATTTATTTTTTTATCCGCGCGAAGCTTAAACTTGAAAAAGAGAGAAACAGAGTAATGGCGAGAAAATGATGGGATAGTTTTGAATACAAGTGCTTTTGCAAGGATTACAAGGTTTGCGCGCGTGCTATTATCGTTTGGAGATGGAAAATGCCGATAATTTGAAAACTTTCCGTTAGGATCGGAAGCAATGCGCGTCGTTTGCTCCACTGCTGCCGGGATTTTGTTTGACTGCAAACTTTGTAACGTGTGTTCTTATAAAGAGATGTTGGAAGGATGAAGAAAAAAAAAAAAAAAAATGTCGGATTGAAATCAAATCGAATATAATCGATTGTCGTGGTAATATTAAAACAGTATAAAATTTTCATTTATTATTATATTGTTTAAATTACATGTGGGTAAAAATTGAGTTCTTTTAGTAAAGATTATAATCAACGACGGACGTAAATTATAACCTTAGTGATTTCAATGCTAAGCATTGTGATATTAAACGTAATATTATTAAAAATATATATTAAATAATTGAAATTCATACAAAGGTATTGTTTAATGATAAGGATATTTATGAATAAGATTAAGTCTATCTTTAAAAGCTAAACAATTAGAGAGAATATATCATAATATATTTTAAATGGGTGATAACATGATAATGGTCATATACAATAATAAGTTTAAATACAATAATTAAAATATATATATATTATTTTAAAATTGTGAGAGACATAATTAATCAATAATTATAATACATTTGTACATATGCATAAATAAAATTATAGTTTTATATATCAGTAAATAACAGAAATATTATAAAATTCATTAAGTCAATAATTATTTTCATATATTCGTAAATACACATATATTCATATATTTTATTATCATTTGTGAATAATTTAAAAAGTATAATAATGTATGAATATCAAATGTTTCATTAAATATAAAAATAGTAAAACAAGACTAGTATCAAATTCTACGTCGTAAGTAGAAAAAGGCAGCGTATAACAAGACGCATTCTTGTACATATTAATTTAGGCTAACTAAACATGATAAATTTGTTAAAATAAAATATCAGGATGGAGGAGGCGCAATAATAAGAGCAAATATTAATGTTGCAGATTTAAATATAACGAAAAGCTTCATATAAACGTTACGGTTCGAGTTATCGCGGATGGCTTTCTTACGACGCACGAGAGAGCTAACCTCTCGCGAAATCGCCGCTCTCATAAATATGCGTAAAACACGATCGGCGTTGTAGTTACGTTTATATACACACAACGGCTATCCGGCACCGTCGGTTCTATTAAAGCTCTCATTGCGACTTCGCGTCGCGATTAATCGAACATTATGTTACGCCGTTGTAGTTATGCGTACGTGTGCATAACTTGTACGGCGACTTATTTTTTTTTCGTTAGCTTCCTTTTCGTTAACGCCGTGTACTGTTCGACAGTTTCAGCGATCGTAAATTAGACACCGATGGCTTTTACCAAGCATGCCAAGGACTAATCGTTACGGCAATGTTTCCGAGCGCGTTTCATTCGAAATTGATACACTTTTTACAATATTATTAGTTATTTTTTTCTACGTTTTCGTTAAATCCTAAATGCAAAGTTTTTAAATAATATTATGAATGCACAGCTATGGCAAATATCTATCTGTATGATAACGTTAAAAGAATTTTGTATAAAATAATTACGGGAAAATATTAATAGGCACTTTTGTATTAAGAAAATAAAGTCTCAAAAGAGTCTTTATCGATACTCGTTATAGCCAGAACATGAGTATTCTTCGAAAGCGCGCTTCAACTAAAAGACTTAAAACTTTTAAAAAATTAACGCGGCAAATTAACGCACGGAAAACGGATGAAATAAAAAAGAATAACCAATGCAACAACTTTATAATTAATATTTCTAATAGATGAAGAGTACCTTGCTTCCGCTGTCGACAAAACATCAAGCCGAGAGAGAGAGAGAGAGAGAGAGAGAGAGAGAGAGAAAGCCTCAAAGATTAAATGAAAAAAGAAGAAGAAAAAAAAAGAGAGAAAAAAGAGTGAACGCAAAGCGAAAAACAAGAGTCGGTACAGTAGTAGCTAGCGTTAGTTAGCGAGCAAGTGGTAATTTTCATCCGCATTCGAAACGAATAAAGCCTCGGGAGAAGAAGCGTACACGTGCGCTCTCGTTCTCTATTTCTCCGCGCGGTTTCCTCCGTAATTTCTACAATAAAATTTCTCTTCCTTTGCGTTTCTCCCGATGCGCATCATTTATTTATATATGTGAGTATGTACGTGTATGTTTATGTATGTACACACACACACACACATATATATATATATATATATATATATTTATTTATATACATATACGCTTGCTACGAGGACGCACAAGCACAGGTACATACACATAAAGACACACCGGAGCAGCTCTTATCGCTCCGGCAATATCATCCACTAGGTGTCCATCGAGGAGCGATCGAGATCGAGGCGTAATTAAAATGCGCGTGCGGTAGCTATCTCTTTCTCTCTCTTTCTCTCTCTCTCTTTCTCTCTCTTTCTCTCGCTTACTTTCGCGAATGCATACATACAGATCACGCGTATGATTGCCGGACACTTGGTTGCGCGCGCGCGTCTTCCGCGTGTGGTGGGTAATTGCCGCTCGCGATTATGGGCGTGCACTTCTTCTTCTTCTTCTTCTACCGCTTCTTCGACTAACCCCTTTACCCTTCTTCATCTCTCTTCGAAATGCTGCTGCTGCTGTTGCTGCTTTTGCTGTTCACTTACTCGTTCGTTTTCTTTTTCATTTTCTTCTTCTTCTTCTCCTTCTTTTTTTTTTTGTTTTTTTTTTTAACGATATCTTTATTTTTTGTAAAAGAGTTTCCTATTTTCTATATTTTTCTTTTTTTTTATTTCTTTTATCTGCTATAAAACGAGCTCGCGCGTGCGCTATAAGCTACCGCGCGCGTGCGTATACGGCTTCATTATATTTTTGATTTTTAGATGATTGCGATGTACTTGTTGCTGCCGCCGCCGCTCTTCTCGAGCTCCGATGATGAAGAACGCGCTTATCGACGTTTTTCATCGAAAATTAATTTTTAGATCATCGAATGAGACGCTTATAAATTATAATTTTTCGCCCCGATAATAAATAGAGACCGAACTTAACGATAAGGTTTACTTGTATTATGTAGATGCTTGAAAAAAATTAAATATACGAAAAATGTGAATAATAAAAAAAAAAAAATGTTGGCGCTGTTTTACAAGTACGAAAGGATCAATATTTTATAAGACTGGTATCAACAGGAATATTGCATTTTCCTATTATCTATGTTTTTTTTTTTTTTTTGATACTTGGATCCCATTTAAAATTTATACGAAAAAATTTAATTGATTAAATTGAAACATTACATAAATCAAATATTTAACTATAAAATTTAAGTTCGTAGCATTAGTCTCACGAGCTTAGCAACAAAATAATTAACGCATTCGCAATCAACCAAGAGTATACTCGTGTTTAATTTTAGGCTCGTAAATAATTATTTATAAAAGAATTATTTATATTTATCAAAAAATAACCGAACTTTGATAAACAATAATACTTAAAACAGAAGTGGCAATAGGAATAATAACTTTATATTATTTAGGCTTGCTAGGGAATGGGTTACACTTTGAATCGTCTTTTATTTCTAGCTTTTGTATGGGTTAAATTTGGCATGATTAATTTAAAAAAATTCGTGAAATACTACTCGAACGATGAAAACATTCATCCTGTTTTGTTTTACGTTTGTTTAAATTAATATTATCATTGCGCGGCTCTCGGTGTAATTCAATTCAATATTATAAAAGCTTTGTGAAATTGAATACTTTTTTAAAAACCGCTTATAATATATCGCGGCTAAGGTGTGAATGTGCAAAAAAAAAAAAAAAAAATTTCTCCGCGGGTCGCTTTTTAAAAATGAAATCTGCCGCGCGTTACGTTTTTTCTCTTTTAACGTTTCCCTAAGTATACGGTACTTTTGGTGCATTAACATGAAACTTGAGTATAAGTATGTTCAAACGACGCCAAATATGCGGCTAAAACTTCATGTACTTTTAATGAAAGTATAAAAAGTTTCGAATTTCAGTTCACACTGGCCTTAATTCCGGTAACGCTAACAGTTTGGGTAACCCTCCCCCTCCTCTGTTGACCGGGGGCCTACCGTTGTGGTTTTATTTAAATCGCGAGAGCACCAGCGACGACTATACACACACACACACACACACACACACACACACACACACACACACAAACACATCTCGCTAAAAATTTCATCAAAATCGCAGTTAAAAAGTCGTCTAAAATTAGCGGCCACGGAGGTATAGAAGATGCAAAAAAAAAAAAGGGGGGGGGGAGGAAGGAAGAAAATAAATAAATATTTCACGCACGCGCGTGCACGCGAGCTTGCAAACGCGCGCAAATATAAAATTAAGCGTTTAACAAAGTTATACGGTAGCCACGCCGATATTGTTATATACATTGGTCTAATGTATCCTTACAAATAACAACTTCCAACGAGTTATGAGCTCGTATCTTCTAGCTATCAGTATACATCAAATGCACCGTGCAGGAGGAAGAGAAGCCGATAGCAGCTTCTAAAACTTGAAGTGTTAAAATCAACCGTTACAGCCGTTCTCCCGTAAAGCAAAACGATCTTGACTTCTCTCTCTCTCTCTCTCTCTCTCTCTCTCTCTCTCTCTCTCTCTCTCTCTCTCTCTCTTTTCGAGGTCGAAAACAAAACGTTATTGCCGATCGTCTCGTAGAAAAGGCATTAAAACACGCCCATGCTCGACCTGTACCTAATTAAGAACTCCTCGGGCTAAATAGCCATTCTGCCTCATCAAAATAATCTTTTTTAAAGGAAAAATGCAAACTCGAGTAATAAGACTTTTAGTTCTGGTTAGTCATTCATCATTTTCTGTGATAAACTACGGGGATAATAGTTCGGTTACACGCTGTGTGTAGTACGTGGCTCGTGTCCGTGGAAAACTTCGATAAAATTGTAAAAAGCTTCGAGGGAGTTCGTTCGGGAGGCGGAAAATAAAAACGAAAAAAAAAAAAAAAAAAAAAAGAAACGGCGACTTCTTACGTTTTTTTAAAGAAGAGAAATATTGAATAAATAAAATTTTATGAATTCATAAGAAAGAATGAATCCGGATTTTTATAAAAATTTTAATAACGTGCACGATCGATGGTAAGGAGATCGTAATGGTAACGAATGCGTAAAATATTATTTTAATTCAGCGAAACTTTCCATCACCGAGAAAGACTTTCTTTTCTCTCTCTCTCTCTCTCTCTCTGTGTCTCTCAAAAAGAAGGCAAAAAAAAAAAAAAATAAATAAAAGGAAAAAACAAGGGGAAAAAAAGAAAAAATGTAGCCGTAAGAAATGGTTCGAGTGCGTTGCCGCGCGTGCAACAATTCCCTTGCTTCTATTTCCAAAAGCATTCCTGAGCGACATCGTTCGCTGCACCGTCTCCTGGAGCGTAAGCGCGCTTCGGTAACGGACGCGTTCGCTCCTTCTTCTTCTCTCGTTTACTCGTACAGATGTACACGCGCACATGCACATACGGAAATATAAGCATGTATATGTATATAAATATATGTGTGTCTACGTAGACACACACACACACACACACACACGTAAACAGCGGCCATCGGTTTCTCCATCACGGGTCCGCGAGTGCGCAGAGTTTTTCAGCGCACGCTAGCCGCCGCTACTAGTCGTCGGCTGCAACGACCGGAAACGCCGGCATTAGCCCGGCGCTGAATCTTCATCTAGAGTACGGGAGAGACAGAGAGAGAGAGAAAGATGGAAGGATATATATATATATATATATATATAGAAAGAGAGAGATAAAAAGAATCGAGAGGAGAAGGATGATGGAAAGAGAGAAGACGAAGCGAGATAGAAAACGGTACGTAGCAACGCTATCATTATCCGGGATCCAGGGCTGCCGCCGCTGCCGGATGATCGCTCTCTTCGATCTTTAATTCGCATGTGCCTTTCCCTCTCTCTCTCTCTCTCTTTCTCTCTCTCTCTCTCTCTCTTTCTCTCTTTTTCTCTCTCAGTCGACGCTCCAAGCTCCGGAATATACATCTTTCTCCTCTCTCTTTCTTTCGTTCGTTTTCCATTTCTTTTGCTCGTTTTTCGTTGCTCCCCTTTTTTGCTCTCTTATATTCTCGTTTTTCTTGTTATTTATTTTATTTGCCTCGTCCCTTTTTGCATCCGCGCCCGAGCGTTCGAGCTCCCGAGTTGCAAAGAGAGAGACAGAAAGAGATGCGGACGCGCGGTAATGCCTACGTACGCTCGACTAAGTCTCACATATTGAGAGCACGAATGCGCGCGCGTTCCTTCGCGCTTTTTCGATTCATCGCGCGTTTCATTCTATTATTTTGGTCTTTCGGCGGAGTATCGGGAGCTGTAAAAAAAAAAAAAAAAAAAAAAAACAAAAAAAAACAAAAAAAAAAACAATAGAAAAAAAAAGGATAAAAGAAAATTAAAATTTGATTTTTTGCGCGTAGGCGAAAAAAACTAACGGTTTTTTTTTTTTTTTTTTTTTCGTTTGATACAATGTAATCAAGGAATATTTTTCCGGTTTTTATTTTTACCCCTTTTATTTTTGTTTCCCGATACCTCTACGATACACCCGAGCACTTTTCATCATAGATTTCATCAAAACTTACTTAAGTTTACATAGTGTAGTAACTTATTGCTTAATGCTTGTTTTTTTTCGTTGACTGGATGCTCGATGCATGTGTATTTTTCTCCTTTTTTTTTTCTTTTTCGATTTAATTTTACAAAATTTAATTTTCATTCTAATTTTTCTACCAACCTGATTGGTTTTTGAATAAAAATATTTTTCATTAAATTTCGTTTTTTACTTTTTAATCTAAGGGTAAATGTAAAATTTTTAAAAGCGTCGATATATCGATAATTGACTTTACGTTTACTGATGAAATTTTAATATAATTTTTAAAATTTCTTACACTTGATTTTCAAACAATGCGCTGTTATTTTATGTTTTGATTTTTTTTTTTAATAATAAAATTTACGTATTCTAAAAATTTAAATTTAAATTTTCTTGATAATAAATAGGTGGAAGATCATTTTATTAAACCTTGAATAAAATCTACCATCATCGAATTTATAAAGTTTATAATTCCTAATGTTATAAATTTGTTTTTTTTCATCAACTTATTCATTCATAGCAAGTAAGATTTTCTTGCACATCTAGTCCAGTTAGCTCGTTAAGAAAAAAAAAAAAAAAAAAAAAAAAAATTAAATAAATAAATAAATGAATAAAAAAGAAAAAATTTTAAAATAGGAGGTAAATTAGTGTTTTATGCGAATATGACCTATGGTTATAAACAACTTTCTTATTTACAACGAGGTACAGCTAACCGCCGGAGCTGGCAGTCAATTTGCTTATAAATAACTGGTAAGGTATTATACTTTCCGGCTTCTATCTAACACCTGATCGGTTTTAACATTATGTCGAATATATATCGTATCCAGCTTGCAATGAATAAAGGAAAAAAATATCGGTTAGAAAAAAATGTATTTATCAAACGGTTACGGTTGTATAACACACGAGACGGTGTAATCGACCGATAGAAATTCATCACGCGATACACGGATAATCATCAATTAAGTACAAAGGCGAAAAAAGAAAGAGAAAAAGAAAGAGAAAAAGAAAGAGAAACACAGAGAGAGAGAGAGAGAGAGAGATAGAGGAAAAAAAAATGAGCTCGCGAAACAACGTCGATAGAAAGCGCGACTCGTCGCGAGAGTTCATCCGCGACTCGAGAGCGAGTAACTCAAGTTTGCGACACCTTGAAGCGCGTTAAAAAAGAATAAAGAATTCCTCGGCTGCTTTTTTATCCTCTATTTCTCTCCGCGAGAACGAGAAGAGACGCGAGAGTCTCCGGTGCTCGTCCTTAATCGCTCGAACGCACAACACCTATCTTACGTCGAATCGCTTGTTATTTTCCTTTTTTTTTTTTTTTCCTTCGCTTGTTTTTTACACCACTCTCCATCTCGATGTTTGCTTTATACGCGCAGTTACAGGTCGAACGAGTGAGTAAGCGAAGGTGGAGGGAGGAGGGGAAGGAGGAGGAGAAGAGTAATGATTTTATGTCGATTGGATTGTATGCCAGTATGCTCTTCTTCTTGCTCTCGAGATATATACTTACACATACAAATACATACACCTGTACACACGCGGCAATAGTAGGAGCAACACCGGTGGTAGTACTTGTCGGCGGCGGAATTGGATCTCACTGATTTGCGGAGGATCTTTGCCGAGGCCGTAAATAGGAGGAATATTTTTCTTTTTCCTTTTTTTTTTTTTTTTCCTTTTTTTTTTATTTTTTTATTCAAGTTGGATGCAACGCCAGAGAAAGAGGAGAGGGGACGGGGGATGGAAAGAGAACGAGATTACGGTGAAGCAATTTACAGTAAAAATTTTAACTGGTCGGACTTTCCGGCTCTAATACATGCGTACGTGTGTATCGGCGATATACATAAAATTGCAAATTTTACCGCGATATACGGGTGATTTACATTTTATTAACTTTATTTTACTTGTTTCTTCCTCTTTTTTCAAATTTTACGTTTTTTGTTTTTTGGTTTTTTTTTTTTTTTTTTTATTCGGAGATCTTTTTTGTTACCGATTGCATTTTTTTTTTTTTTCAACCTGGTGTACACGCACCCTGTCATTTATATAGAAAAAAAAGTAAATGATACGTTGTATTTTTAATCGCCATACGAGTCAGCGTAATATGTCCAAGTTCAGGTTTGAAAATAAAACTTGGGTATAAGTAACTTTATCGTCAGATACTAATTTTATTCGCGATGTAGCTTTAAATTACATACCAGCTATTTTATCAAAGTTAAAGTTTATAATTTTATTTATTGATTTTTCATTTACCCTACCATTTTAAACATTTTTCAAAAACAAACGAAAAAAATGTATGCCTATTTATTAATATTTTAAAAATTGATAATATATTTTTTCAATTTATCTCCCAATATTTAATGATATACTATAAAACTAGAGTATAGAACTAACTTGAAAAACTAATAAAAAGTAATCGGTTATAGAGGTAAGCAAAACTATATATACTTGGCTTTAAATTTTACAAGTTAATTCATTTGAATTAAGATACCGCATTTTCTTCCTTCTTCGCTAGTCACATGGCAATCAAAAGTCCATTAACATCATTCAAATTAATACAACGAAAACACTTTTAATCGTGCAAAAAAAAAAAAAAAACGAAGCTAAAGAAATAAAGTGAGCATCCAATTAATGTAAATGCACTCTCACCTAATCGAACCTTTATCTGTTTACCGATATTAGTCATAAAAACGTTGCAAAAAGCTTCCAATGTCTATTTTATACGAAATTCAATCTATTATTGTTATGAATATTAAAAATAAATCACTTATTTTTCCTCTCCTCGACAACAAAACTAAATTTTCGCTAATCTTTCGCGTGATTTCCCATCGAGACTCCGCCTCTTCCTCTTTCATCCACTTCTTCGAAATAAAAACGAAAGGAAAAAAAAGAGACTTTAAAAGAAGAAATAAAAAAAAAAAAAAAAAAAAAAAAAGAAAAAAGAAAAAGAAGTAATCAAGAAAAAAAAAAAAAGAAACTAAATCAACGAAATTCGCATACTCCGCCTCTAATCTGAACGAACATCGAAAGCAGCTTCTCGGAGAAACGACGGGTAGGAGACTTTGCCCCGTTGCTCCTCGTATTTCCAGCGTCCGGCGGCACCGACGGCGTACTTAACGCCGCTGATTTTGCATAAATAAAAAATTCCCGTCCATTTTGCAAAACGAAAAGGTAGAAAGAGATAAGGTAAAGGGGAGGAGGGGTAGGGGGAAGTGAAGGGAGGGAGGAAGACGCGCACGAAATTGAAATAAGGCAAAGAAGAGAAGTCGCACGTATCGTCCTTTGGGCTTCCGTACGTTGTATACGCATATAAGTGTCCGCAGTTTTTTCTTTCTCTTCTCTCTGGTACCGAGCCGTTCGTTTCGTGCCTTTTCTCTCCCTTTCTCTCTTTCCCTCGCGCGTCGTTCTCTTTAATCTTAAACTTTAGGCTCTTCTCTCTCTCTCTCTCTCTCTCTCTTTCCCTCTATCCGTGTGCGCGAGCGAGCACGCGTATTTGTGTGCTTATGCGCGTACTTTCACTCTCACCTTTTTCGTGCACCTTTCTCTCCGTTATCTTTCCTTTCGCTCCCTGTCTTATTTTTCCTTCCTTTTGTACATCTCCCGCATTCTCTTTTTACGTACGGTCGATCGCTGCAACGGCGCGGCGTCCCTTCACTCGTTACCGTCACCTCGCCGCCTTCCGACGCTCTGCCCTCTTATGGGTTTGTCTCCTCTGTCTCTCCTACTCTCTTTCTCTTATAAGTGAATTGCGGACCACGCTGTGAATTCGGCAACCATGAAAAACCGAAACAAAAAGAAGAAAGAGGATGAAAAAGGAAAAAAAAAGAAAAAAAAAATCGAACGCGACTCGTTGTTTTATAAACTCCGTACGTAAGTTACATATCTCTTCGAGTCTGCTGTTGACTCCTTTCGACTCCCTAATTGAAAGTTTTTATGTTCTCGCTGGCTTTATTGAGGCTGAATGAATGCGGAATGAGGAATAAAAATAATTTCTACCATTTTCTTGTACATTGTATTTAATTTAGATGTTGAATAATCGGCTTTTAATTGCGAATGCTTTTAATACGCCATTAAAAGAACAAAACTCGTAATGTCAATAATTAAAAATTAACTCCAATAATGATTCACGTAAAACTGTATTTATTTACATGTTGCGTAAGATAAAAAAAAAAATTACGCCGATCTAATTGCGATAGAAATAAACGGTAAAATGTAAAATCATTTATATTTTATTAATGAAAAATTTAACAAATTTTTATTAAAATTTTAAAGTATAAATTAAACTATATTAAAATACAATAGCAGTCATGAAGAAAATACGATTGACCAAATGTTAGCCTTCCTCGCCAATTTTGATCGAGTCAACAAGTGTCGTAAAATTTATTAAGACGTCGACGAGATGAACGAGATGGAGCAATCAAGCTCATCTTACTCCGATAAAAGTTGCTACTCTTTAAAAAGTCGACGTGAACTTTATTGCGTAATTTGCAAAATTTTAAAGCGAGAAAGTAAGTAATCTTAAAGGTTCTTTGGTTAAAGTGATTGTTCAAGTTTTAAGATATAATAATATATACGCGGTACATTATAAAAGTTCTCGGAATCGCACATTTACATTAAAGCGATTCCAGTTACTCCAACGAAAATTGCGCACACGATGCCGACATTAAATTTGGAATAAAATTTTGATCGATTCTCAAGGTGTGAGAACAGATTTGCGGTAACCTCGTAAAAAAATATTTTCGTTAAGTTATTTAATGTTAAAGTTTAAAGTTTTATGATTATATTAAATTCGAATTATTATTAATTGTTGGCAATCCATCGTTACAAATATTAAAATTAATTTCGTTTCTTTGAAAAAAAAAACTATGCATTATGCGTTAGATATCTTGTTCGTTAATTTAATTCGCTATGAATCTATAATTGGTTATCTACTTTAATAGTCTGATTTATCTAAGTGATATAGAAAAATTTTAGAAAATTAAATCTTGTATAAGATAAAATACAGTTAGTTAATAGATAACTCGGCTTACACAATTCGTTCAACTTGCATTACTTGTTTTTTCTGTATTTTTTATTTATTTTTATTATTTTACATAAGTTTTTTTTTTTTTTTTTTTTTTTTTTTTGGTTAAATAATCATATTTAAATAAAAATTTCCAACAAGAAACAGTTTCTCAAATCACATTTTCAAACGAATAACTAAAGATCGCATAGTGGTAGTCGCTTCAAAGGTAATTAAATTCAAGGCGATGATTTAATAACAAGCAACATTTAAAAGAAGCAAAATCATTTAACGTTTTTAATATTTCATACCGAGTACCATTTCCGATCCCTAATAGAAATCCTAAGCGTGCGGGATCCGTTCTCTCTCTTTCTCTCATTCTCGTTTACCTGGTCAATAAAACGGTTCCGGAAACCGTATGAGAACTCTTTACGAGCAAACTCAGGCACTGGAAAAATAACCAGGTAGCTAATCAGGGTATCAAATTTACTCAATAACCATTCGAGAGCTTCTGAAATACCTTTCCACTTAACGTTAATTCGAATAGCGAACGAGATTAAAGATCGAGAAATTTATAAGAAGCTCGCATTGGAACCGCAAACGTTTTGCCCGATCGTTTTTAGCGACTAATGGATATCTAATAACTATATTAGCCACATTTTCCATACCGGAATCTAAATTATCGATGATTGCTCTCACGTGATACGTAGATAGATATAGAAGCCAATATTACGAGTAAAATCTAAAACGTAAACAGTTAACTCTTTGCTTCTTCTTCTTCTTCTTCTTCTTCTTTTGCTCGTAATGCAGCAAATGCATCGTTTCTCAAAGTTCTCCCGCGTTACGTTAGAATCTTTACGAAAATTTAAACGTTTCTCTTTTTCGCCAACTTGAAAAAAAGAAAAAGTGAGTGCGAGAGAGAGAGAGAGAGAGTGAGTGCGAGAGAGAGAGAGCTTCAATCTCACTGGCGAGTTCTTTCTCTTCGGAATCTTCATTTGCATGTCTCAACCTCCCCATCTCCTCTCTCGCTCAACCACTGGTCTTAATCTCCCTCGTGCATCTTCTTATTCGTGCGGCCTCCCCATCTACGCACAGCTTCTCCTTCGTCTTTTCTCGGACGCGCTGCCGTTGCTCGGGCGCGTGCATAGCCACGCAACACAACGACCGATGCACACGCGTACGTGTGTGCGCACGAACCGGTTATCCCTCTTTCTCTTCTCGCTGTTAATTCTTCCTCTACCGTCTCATGGACGGCGCGCAAGAGACGGAGGATGTGTACGCGTGCACAGATTATATGCATATACGCTCTTACAGACGAGTCGTTCCTTGATCGACGGAATATTACGAGTCGACTTTCGAGTCTATACGTGTACAAGCGCACTCGTAGGGTTATATAGCCTCTTTGCATAATGAATAAAAGAGAAACGTCGAGGTAGGTGTAGGACGACGAGGTAGCATACGTAGAAAGCCGAGGGCGGGGAAGGAGACAAAAGGGTCGCGGGTTTCCCCGTTACCTCGATATTCCGATGCCGAACTTTAATTAAGCCCGCGTGCAAAAGCGCCCGCTATACGTGTAATGGGAAAATTCGAACGCGCGACTCTTTTGCACGGCTTTACCTTTCTCTCCTTGCCGGAAACATTATACGCGCGTGTATTTAACGGAAGGGATACATATCATAATTGGCTGGTGGTCCGAGCGCGCTTTAAGTAGCACGTAAGCCTCGTGCCCGTGCGAATTTAATGCACCAAATATTGAGAGAGAGAGAGAGAGAGAGAGCCGCAAGCTTCTTTTTTCTCGTCTTGCTAAACCAACGACGTGAAACGCTTTCCTCTTACTCTTTCTTCTTTTCTTTTTTTTTCCCTCCTTAATTTTTTTTAAAATTTTTTTCTCATCTCTCGCTTTATTTTTCCCTTCAACCTTTCTCGGCTACCTCTTCTCCTACTCCTTCTCCTTTACCTCATCGTTGCTTTTAAATAAAAGAGGGCTTGGCCGATTATTTTTTGATATCGCCTTTAATTGGAACGCACGCCGACGCCCGCGATGCAGATGACCGCTAAGCGCATTACATTTTACGAGGTGCCATACCTCCTCGACAAAGGTGTGCAATGTTTGTAATTTCAAAGGGGAACTTTTTTGATGGAACTTTAATTTTGCACCTTTTGACGTCTTACTTTCTTCGCATCCATCGGTTGAGAGACGTCGGTTGAGAGACGTGGGTAAACACGTACGCGCGTACACGCGAAAATGCCCATACCGCGCGACTAACAAAAGTGCCGTTGGCCCGAATTTCACGAGGTTATTTTTGAAATGCTCTTGGATATTTTTCGTTTATCACCTTGATTATTATTATTATTATTATTATTATTATTATTATTATTTTTTATTTTTCTTTCATTTTCTTGGGTGCGGTCCGTGCGATAAAATTATGTGGAATACGTTTCATTATATCGTGTGAGTTGATACCGCGTGTCCGACAAAGTGCTATACGTAATTTTAACTTCTTTTATTTTTCTTCTTTTTTATGTCTTTTTTATTTTGGTGAAGGAAGTGTTATGACTTACGTTTGGTATGGGAATTTTCGTGAGGTCTCCGAGAGACTCGGATACGTAAGACATATACGCGTAAAAACTTTAAACGTTTAAGTGCAATAATTATCAATTTGGCTGATTTTGTTAATGCCGCGAGAAATGCGAGGAATTTGAATTTTATAAAAATAATAATTTTTCATGCACCGCGTAAAATATAAATTACAAAAGATCTGATAAATAATTTTTGCAAAATGTTTCCTTTATTTTTTAGCAATTTAAAAATCTTTTCTGTAAATTATCTCATTTATTTTATTGAAATATTATACATTTTTTTTCTTTTTTTTTTATGGATATACAACTGAAAATGATACACAAAAATTAATTATTTAAAAAAAATTGATTAACGAAAAATCAATTTTAAAGGCAGCTAAAAATTAATACAACATCTTTTAGAATTAAATTCATTAATTAATATTAAAATTTCAATATTTCAAGCAGCTGTGTTGACACGATACGTCTTATCCATTATTTACGACCTTTTAATTTCGATTGCTACAATACGTAATGAAATTTATCGATAATGTAGACAAAAATAAATTATTAAAAGCATGGCACAATTATCTCTCGACCGAGCTTCCATACACGATTTTATACTTTTTGACGATTCGAAAATGACATTTTTGCCGGGATCAAATTTTTGTCGGGCGAGGCTTTTTTTTAGCAGGTGCCTCGAGGCTATGTATAAAAGAACGGGTTTTCGTCTTCGAGTGTATATTACAAGGTTTGCTTTAAAATCGGTCAAACATATCCAGCATGTAAATTTTTATGATTAATCGAAATCGACTCTAATGAACTTATTAATTAATGAGAATAATTCAGCGACAATATGAAGCATTAACTTTTTCTTTTTTTTTTTTTTTTTTTTTTTTTTTTCATTCGTTAATGCGTCGATAAAACATATTTACGCATTTTAATGATATTTAATCATTTTTCTTTTACAATTTTTATTTTTTTCGTTGCATTTTTATTCAAAATGAATAACTGAAAGAGTGTATTATTTTAAACTAATTTTCAGAAACAATTTGTTAGCACATAAAAACTATAACGATTATATTGATACAAATTTTGTACTTCATAATAATGATTTTTATTATATAAATAATAATTATTTATTTGCAAGTTTAATTTACAATCATTTCAATTACTTATGTTGCAAGACTTAAATGTAATATTGATAAGAAAGTTTGCTTAATCGATAGTTTGCATCGATAAGTTATGCCAAAAAAATTGACGAACCATTAACGGATAACAAAAGTAAATTATAAGTAAAATTAAATAAAAGTAAATTACACGTAGAAAATTTAATGAAAAAATACAGTAATAATAAACACTTTCTTAGTTTTATCATCAGATAAACTGTTGAAGATTATTGTCGAATCTTAGAATTTTAAATATTCAAATTGCAATAATTCAATTTTTCAATTATACTAATCGTATAATTAAAGCCAAGTTTGGAAATTAATATTTTGACCACCTCGTACATCAACAAATACTTGGAAGACACTCAAAAATTCATTTAAATAAGTACATCCTGAAAAATTCACCATTCGAGCGTCACGATTCCGATCCATACTCAGAAGACGTCGACTATGTTCAAGATCTCGGCTCTTAATAAGCGTACGCACGCAAGCGTCACGCAAATGACTCTCCTCGCCTTAAAAAAAAAAAAAAAAAAAAAATACACGAAAAAAATAGAAAAAAAAAGAATACTCTCAAACAGCAAGACAGGAAACGAGTCGATGGCTCACGGAAACGCCACGTTCATCGTTTTGCGAAGCAAAAAAATTAAAAAAAGAAAAAAAAAAAGAAAAGAAGAAATTATAAACACTTCTAGAAGTGGCCCTTACGCTTCGCGGTGTACGATTGCAGCAGCAGCAGCGACGGTGGCTGTCGTGTAATTCACTCCCTTCTCTTCTAAACCACCACTGCTCTTGCCTCTTCGTCTCGTTGTGCCACGGGTGTATCCTCGATAAATTCTGTTCGTGCGACGCAGAAAATGAACAGAAAAAAAAGTAGAAAAATATAGGATGAAGAGGAGAAGGAGAAGGAAAAGAGCGTTATAGCGCGAAATGTGTACGTGTCGAGGCTCTCTTTCTCGTTAAGTTCTTTCTCTCTTACACTCTCTCTCTCTCTTACACTCTCTCTCTCTCTCTCTCTCTCTCTCTCTCTCTTTCTCTCTCTCCGAACGAGGGAAAAACCGGAAAAGTCTGTGTAAGCGCGGTGTATATGCGCGTCGCTGTTGTAGACTCTCTTATGTCGCAGCGCGTGTACGTAACGCGCGTAAGAGGGACCCTGCAAAAAAAAAAAAAAAAGGAGAAGGAGAAAGGAACGATGAAAAATACAAAAGAAAAAAAAAAAAAAATATGGAGGAATGAAAAGAAAAAAAAAAAAAAAAAATAGAAGAGAAACGAACGTCGGCCGCGCCACGGAAATCAATATCGGTAATTACGTGGAAGCTGCGTGCATACGCAGAGTCTGTAGGAGAGGAAGAGCGAGAGCGACGAAAAAGAGAAGAGTAGAAAGAAAGAAGAGAGAGAGAGAGCGAGAGAGAGAGAGAGAGAGAGAGAGGGAGAGAGAGATAGACATTGACGAGTGGCTTCGTCGCCATCGATGCCGCCGACGCCACCCGAACCCGGAGGAAAATGCAGCGCGTATTAAATGCCTCGTCTCTCTCGAAATCAATCGGAGGAAGAGAGGACACGAGGAAAAAGAAAGCACGAAAGAGAGGGAGAGCGCTAGAGGCGCTCGCGCTGCGAGAATTTTAAACGACGAGGACGACGTGGAGGAGGAGGAGGAATGCCCGGCATTATTTCCGTATTTTTAGCGAGGGCATCCGAGTGCGACATTTTAATGGCGAAATTATCTGGAGGTGTTGCGTTTCTTCTCCGCGCTTCGTACGCTGCTTCTTTTTTCTCCATCTCTTTTTTTCTTTAACTCGTTTTTTTTTTTCCTGTTTTTTTTTTTTTTTTCTTACCCTTCCTTTCGTCTATCTCGCTCTTTTTCGGTGAGCGCAGACTTACGTCGGTTACGGCGACGAAATCTGTTAAAGTCTCGCGGAATACACATATACATTTATACGCGTATATTCTCGTCTGATTTTGTAGACCGAGAGAGAGAGAGAGAGAGAGAGAGAGAGAGAGAGTCGAGGTAGTCGAGTTAGGCAAATGTTTTAGCTGTGCTGGAAACGAGTGAGCCGTTAAGAATAATAATACATTTAATAGTATTTGCAGAAACGATCAGGAAGATTTACTCAGAATTAATAAACGTAATGTCTACATGTTAAATATTTGCCAAGATTTCTGGTAATTTCGAAAAGTATCACAATTCTAGTTTGATTTCAGCATTAAGATGTGACGTGTTTACAAAGTAGTTGTAATAATCACAATTTAGAAAGTTCAGCGGCTATTGCGCGATTATTACAAGAAATTTTACTTTTATACTTAGCCGTTATTTTCAATGCATAGATTATATTTCACAATTAAAATTTTCGCAATAATTAAATTTTTATTTCATCTCTTTCGTAACGACGTTGCGTCCAAGAGAATTTTGCACCAATTTTAATTTACCATAATAAAACTAAAAATAAAAACATTCGATATCTCGTTTGCAAAAAAAAAAAAAAGAAAAAAAGGAAGAGCGAAGTACCAGTATAATTTTCGCAACGAGCTAAAACCTATTTAGAGCACCACTTTGAAGCAAAACTTAATGACACAAAACCATCGATACAACAACGCAAGATAAACCCAACACGCAGCATCGGCTCCGTTACAACGTGAAATAAACGCGAGTCTTCCTTCGGAGCTTACGACTACCGCCGCGCATCATTGACAGAGGCAATAATTCCATCGAGGCCGCAATCCCATTCACGCTAAGAAAATAAGGTAAAGACAAGAGAACAAAAAAGAGGAAAAGGAAAGAAAATAATAAGAAGTAGAGACGAGAGCGAAAACAAAAAAAAAAGACGAAAATTAAGGAGTATCTCTTTTCCTTTTCCTCTATCATTCGCTTATATAGACGGGACTCTTAACTAGGAAAAGCGCATCTAAGACATTATAAAAATCCGTACGCGCGTCCAGCGCGAATGACCGGATGTGCCAGGTGCGTTCTCTCTCCCCCTCTCTGTCTCTCTCCCGTGTACGTGCTCTCGATAGGCCACACGTACGGGCTCTCGCGTAATACGCCGGCACACGGCGGCAGCGATACGCCGGTGATTAGGGAAGATGCCGTGATTATAGCCGCGCGCGGAGCCTCTCTCACTCTATATAACCCAGCCTCTTCTCCTCCTTCTGCTCTCTTTCTCATCCGCCTCTCGACTCCCTTCGATGTATAGCCTCGGTCCACCGATATCGGCACTGAATCTCTTAGAACGTGATTCCGCTCATTTGCAATGAATTTTCGCTCTGGGATTCGAGAAGGAAAGAGAGAGAGAGAGAAATATGAGAGAATGGGAGGAAGAAACTTGAGTTATTTTTATTGGAAAGGAGTTTCCACGACTGTGGCGATGCGCTTTTGCTTGATCGTCGACAATTTTTTCTTATTTTATTTTTTTTTTTTTTTTTTCTACCTTTGCTGATGTTCTTCGAGTTTTATTTAAATTATATTATCAAGTAAAATAAAGTTAGATTTTAGACTATATTAAAGTTTACTTTGTAAATTACTATTATTGTAGATAAGAATAGAAAGCTTTTTATTCTTTGAGCATCGGTAACTTTTCTAAATCTTTCAATGCCTTTTTCTCTCGTACTTCACTTTGTCGATTCACAATGTTTATTTCGAAGTTTCTTGATGATCGGAAACGTTAATGCTTATGAAGACCTTGCAATGATTATATATTTTATCTAAATAATAATTTAGCTCAAAAAGTTTGGTACACTAAGCAAATTTTTTATAAACAATTTTAAGAAAGAATCAAAACGAGTCGAATATTTAAATTTCACGCGTTGAATTCATACGCATACGAGGGAAAGACCCAAAGCGATCGAGTAAGCTATCTCTTTATTTAGGCGTTAGCGAGCGAAAACGCGCGCTAACGTTATGAGCATACACGCGCACTTAATAAACCCAAAGAGAACGCAAGCGAGAAAGAGCGAAAGAGGGGGACTAGAGGTAGAAAATGTGCATATACAGAGGGAGAAGAGCAAAAGGCGTCTGGGCGTAAATGACCATGGACCTCGTGTGTGCGCTTGCAGCTCCGGCGGCGCGCGAATGACGAATGGTGAGACAGTTGTTGCATCTCCCCGAGCGTCGACTCCGTGTGTGCCAAGAATATCTTCCTTCGTCTCTGTCTCTCTCTCTCTCTCTCTCTCTCTCTCTCTCTCACTCTTGCTCGCTTGTACTTAGGACGGCTAAGCGTTCGGGGTCCTTTGCCTCGACTTGTGTCTCCTCGTTTTAAGCTCTCGTCTAACCCTTCGGCGACTTCCCTTCGACGAAATTCACGCGCGTCTTTTTACTTCTGTTTCGCCTATCCGTCTGTGTCTCGCGTACGCGCGAGTCATTCGCCTTTCTCGGTTTCTTTCTCCTTTTTCTTTCTTCCCCACCCTCTCCCCCAGCATTGTTTTTTTTCCTTATTCTTTTGTCTTTCGGTTTATTTATTGGCATAAGTGTAAGCAGCCGAGTGGGACGCGCTTTGCTTTCGCTGCGACCACCGCTGTCTGTGGATATAATGAGGACGCTGACTGTTGCTTTTCACCGTTGATGCCGATGTACTTTGCGATTTTGGTGATTTATTGCGTCGGTTAAAGCGCGCACCTGATTGGATAAGCGAACAAAGAAAGATAAGATGTTTATGAGCTGTAAATTATGAAGCGTTGAAGATGTTGCGTTGCTCCAAGTAAGATTTCAATTTAAATAGTTTATGGTTATTTCTAACTGTGATTTATTTCTTAAATTGCTTATTAAAAGTAAACAATTTATGCTTTAAAATTAAAGAATTCATTTTCATTTTGAATAACTATCAACTTTAAACGTTTTATTTCATAGTTTAAAATTTTAATTTATAAACAACAATATATAAACATTTTTCTAATTCTTTTATTTCTGATAATTTTTATTTTCAGTAAGGTTACGCATGCAATACTAAAATTATAACAAACAAATCAGAATCGATTAATCTTTGTGCTTTGAAAAAAAAAAAAAAAAAAAAAAAAAGAAAGCCTTCGAGCAAATTCAAAAGAGTCTTGTTTCTTTTAACATGTTATCCATCGATGATAACAGTCGCTGCTCGCGTCCGAAAAACAGGCTGAAAAAAATTTATCGGATGCGCATAAAAACAGGTTTACCATTTACAATGGTTCATACAAAGCTCGAACGATTATAAGAAAATAATTTTAATATTCGAATTCGTATATATATATATATATATATATATATATATATATATTTTCATCATTCCGTATAAACTATACGTTCAAAAAACCTGTTATCGAAATAATGATTAAACTTGAGAAATAAATTTTTTTTTTTTCTTATAAACACATTTGACTTAATCCGACAAAACGATTTGTGATTCTTTATTGAAAACATAATTGAAATAAGGATGCATACATGAGTAAATTAATAATCAATTATCATCGCGAAATAAAAAAAAAAAAAAAAGTATGCTCGAAATTCGTCTTTTTATAACTAAGTTCACTATTATGCCATGAAAAATCGTACGTGAAACGTAACCTAAATTTTTTTATCAGTAAAATGATAAAATTAGCGCTTTGGGTCACCAAAAAAAAGCTCGTTTCATCTGCACTTTCAGTAACAGCATCGTTGTTATTATTATTATTATTATTATTTACAATTTTCATCTTTTTGTCGATGGACTACTCCGTCTACTCCGTCTACTCCGTCTTCGGTTGCTGCTGTCGCTTCTTCTCAAATTTTCCTTTCTCGTTTTTCTGCTCGAGTGTCCGAGATTCGCGTCGTTAAAGCTTCGCGGTGTGTATCCCGGCAGTGCGTGTCTTTCAATTACTTTTGTAACAGGGAGACGGAGTTCTTATTAAGTTTTAGTGCACGCTTCGGTTACGAGATGAATCCTTCCTTTTCTCGTCGGATCTAATTCTGGCTTTAAAAACTGGTTGAGAGTTAAACGTCGAATGGTGAACTTGATGAAGTTCTTCTTTGTTTTGTTTGGTTAACGAGAGGCTGAATTATGCGAGATCGTTTCAGATTTATAAGATTTCATTATCGAGATTGATAATCTAGTTAACGTAACTGTGAATATTTTATTGAAGATATACAGTTTAACAAGCACTTCCACGATTATTCTTTTTTAATTTTAATTTGTGAGATGATTAATTCCTTTAAAAATTGTAAATTGTTTTTTTTTTTTTTTTTTATTTTTTGCAAAGTTTAAACGTAAAGTTAAAACGTGTAAGAATAATTGCATTAATTATTACTAGAACATTATTGAAAATCAGTTTAATGGTAAATTCGTCTTCGTTCTTTAATTCATTTCACTGATGAATAAATTTCATTTTATAAATACAAAAAATTAATATTTTTTAATTCTTTTACATTTATAATCAAAAGTAAAATTCTTTTATGTTGGAAAAATAATACAGCTATACATATAGATGATAAGACTAATTCTGTTATATTATTACTGTTTTTATTTGTTTAAGTACGGTAATCCAAGTTATATGTACTATATATATATTACAAAATAAAAGATGGAGGCTTATATATTGAAATAAAAGATATTTTTAACTAAAATTTTTATTAAGATTAACTGATAATTCAGATTGATCGTAAATTTCCATATGTAAAAAATATCAAAATTATTACAGGATACTCCAACCAGTTTATTAATGAGAGATAAGTAGTTTTGCTGTTGGATGATCTGTAACTATCCAATAAACCTTCGAGAGTACAATTTCGATGTCATACTTTTTACTACTTTTGGTTAATAAAACCGTCCGCAATGTAATCAGTATTTTAATCCCGATGCAACTGACAGATCCGAATTGCATTTTCACCGATCAGCGAATACAACTAGTAGCTGATAAACACATTTTTAATGAAATTTTTTAAAACGATAAAGAAAAATAAAAAACAAAAAAAATAAAAAATAAAAAAAAAAAACGGTAACTTTGATAAAACCTGTTTAATCGTTAAATGATTCCAGTAAAATTTAGAAAATTTTCTATGTTGATTTATAACTCGAGCCGTGTGATTAAGGGATAATTAAAATTTGCGATTAAAATTATAGCGCAGTTGTTTATTTTCGAATATGTTCAAACATCCTGTTAATTCGTCAAAGATATATAATTTCTTGCTGCGATATTTTCTTTTTAATACGGTTTTTATACCGACTTATCACGCCGATAATAGATGAAAAATGACAAGCGCACGTTTGCTTATCTACTCTTATTTCTAGAAGAGCATTGTAACCAATTCATTCGTCATAATCATACCGCTTCCCAGCTACCTGTACAATTTTCACAAACCGTACGGCTACCGGTTATCTCAACCACACGTGTGCTATAAGATTTCTCGGGGTGTGTCCCCGTCGCCTTCCATCGCGCATCGTCGATGGAAAAGCCAGTGTTTATTTCTCTCTCTCTCCTCGGTATTTACCTTGGATTTGTTAAACATTTTTTTATTTTTCATTCGCAAACCTCCTTGTCCCTGTTCTTCGCGTTAGTGCCAATGTGGTACAATAATCTTAGCCGCATCCTCTGGACATTTTTGTTACATGCGACGCGTCGCTCGCGATCAGAAGCGAGAAAGAGGTTTGGTCTTGCATTGCATTCGACTTTGCGCTGGACAACCAGGCGGCAGCCAAGCATCGGATGAATTTTCAGTCTGCGGTTTGCTCTCTCTCTCTCTCTCTCTCTTTCTCTCTCCTTATGCATCTCTGTTGTACATGCATTATATGTATCGCTCGACCGATGATTTCCTTCTTCTGGTTAATAACCGGCTTATCGAGTCGCTTTAGCCGATATATAGACGACGTCCTCAGCCAAAGATAGAGAGAGAGCGAGAAGGAGAGAGAAGAAAGGAGAGAGAGGAACGGTCCAGGCGCGTTATAAACGTGCTCACTATATAGTGACCAATTCCCTCTCTCCCTCTTTCTACTTGGCTATCTCTGCGGCCTATCTGGTTATATTCTGCCTATCCGCGAAGGAAGTGCGTGTTACCTGTAATAGCTTGGAGGAGAGCTCAACTCTGCTCTCCAAGCCAAGCCACGAAGACTAGGAGAGAGAAAAAGAGAGAGAGAGAGAGAGAGAGAAGGAGGGAAAGAGAACGAAGGAGAGAAGAAACGAGAAAGAGAGAGCGAGAGGCCAGGACGCGCCGGCTGAATCAAGGCCGCTGGTTTATCGCTCTTGTATAACCTTCGTCAAGGACATGGGCAGGAGAACGCAAGCGGCTGCTGCTCCTGCTGTTGCTGTTCAACTATCTTTCTCTCTCTCTCTCTCTCTCTCTCTCTCTCTCTCAGTCTCCTGCAGGTTTTCTCTCTGTGTGTATATAACTAGAGAAAGAGAGAGAGAGAGAGAGAGAGAGGAATATCTGCGCGACTCGATTATATGCGCCTGCGTTCCTTCTTCGCAGTCGTCCTCTTCTTCTTGTTTTCTTTTAACTTCTTCTTATACCGGGAGCCTCTGTGTATATGCGCAGCAGCAACGGCAGCAACAGCGGCAGAGTTGTTTTCGAGTGACTCGCGATTTATATTGTGTTGCATGACTTTTTTACAACCTAAAAATTGAATATAATGCTTTCCCGCTGTACGCTTACGGTCTTACGGTCTTACGGTCTTACTCTCTTTCTCTCTTTCTCTCTCTTTCTACCTCTCTCCTAACCGCGATACTACTTTGCACACACTGAGCAAAATAGTTGCTACGCGAGGCTGGTGCATTAGTTATGTATCTGGATTTTGATTAGAGGCGCAATGCTATTTTCTCTCTTCACGACGGAGTAAGAAGTTGTCGAGTTGCGCTCGAATGACTTTGATTAGACGGCGTTGTACGAAGTGAATGCCTCGATTTAATGCAAATTTTGAACACAATCGTATATCGCGTTGAGTTTGCGACTCGACAGTTACGTAATGAATAAAATCGATTGTTTATCGATTAGTCAAGGTAACATGCGAGCTTGGCTGATCGGTTATTTTCAAACTAAAATTCGCATTAAAAAGGTTAATACTTAGATAAAAAATTTGTTAATATAAACCATAAAATTACTAAATTTCTTATGATTGCATACGTCGAATAATTTAAACGTTCATTGGGTTACTAATGGTCAAGGTCCTTTACCTTTTCTTTGATAATAAATTTAATTAAAAGTGTCGTTCTTAATATTTTCAAATAATTGTAATAACTATTACTTTTCTCTTTGAATACAAAGTGAATCGCCTTTGAAATACTATTAAAATACAAGCATAATAAATTTGATTATTATTCATATATTGGGTATAAATGTTTCGATACAAAATAATAAAACATTATTTTTTATTATTTACTGGAACAAAAATTCAATGAGTTATTGAAGTTTGGCATATTCATTTGCTATGTTAATTGAATTCTAGAATTATTTATAATAACACATAATTAAGTTGAAATTTTTATGCTAAATACTATTCATTAAAAAAAAAAAAACAACAAGGATAAACAAAAATTAAAGAAAGAAAAAAAAAAAAAAAGAAGAAAAGCAAAAAACATAATATGTTTCGTAATAATAATAAAAGGTTATTTAGCAAACAGCTATTTTAATCTCGGCGCGATACATTTAAGGACAAACACTATCGTACGTACAGAGAAAGAGCGCAAGTTCTCGCGTGACAGGTTGCACTATATTATTTCTTTGTTTCGTGCAAATATGTTCATCACTGCCCATTGCAAGAAATACAATTGCGCTGGTGTATTAGTTCGTGTGTATATACATGTAAGTATCAACGACCTCATCAAAGATGATCCAAATAATCTTTTTACATTGTTAAACAAATGCAATTTTATTTGATCGAACACATCGATAACAAAATTTGCAACGTATGCTTGTAATAAAATTTTGTTTTCAAGTAATTTTGTAGAAAGCGCACGTAAAATGAGTAGACTTTTACTTTAACAAATGTTCAATTATTGCAAATATTAATTTTAAATTTTTAAATCATTATAATGTTACTTTTATTACTAATGAAGTTCAAGCAAATATGAAACTCTAGGTTAAACTTTCATATTTTGAATAATTATTTGCGTAAAGGGGAGTAAAAACTTAGCGAAACATTCACAAGATAACGACTCTTTTTATTCATCTTCATAAGAGTAATACGCACTTAAAAAGAAGCCGTTCAAACGTTTATCCATCACATTGACTGTACCTTTTACATCGGCGGTTAATTGTCCGGTTGTAAAACTTGCCCGTATAAGTGTTTCTGTTGGGTTATTTTTTTTTGTTTTGAAAAAACCTGATGTTAAAGGAAGTCGAAAGAATTTTTTTTTACATACGATGCTTTTCGTATGCGATAAATATGCGATCGATATTTATGAATTCGCACGTACGGCGCGTAAAATTAAGCTTCGCGTTTGATTTCAATAATTGTTCTAAATAATCTATGAAGAAAAAAAAAAAAAAAAAAAAAAACAAAAGAAAAGAAGAAAAAAAATTCGTCTTTTAACAGCGATTTAACATGCGGGCACAATAATTGTGAAGTGGCCTTTTTGTTTATCGAGCATGAAGTTTCCATGCCATTATTTTTTACGAGCTATTCGACGACAAACCACGACGACGACTACGACGGCGACGACAAAAGAGGACCGTTGTCGTCCTCGTTTCTCCTTACGAGATACTTTCAAGCATATGTATATCGTAAGCGTCAAAAGAGTTACACGTGGATCTGACTTTGGTAATCGATAACGCGATCGCTGGATATGTTCCAGCGCATTTTTCATAGTTGGAGAAAGCGCATTAATTACGAGCAGTTAGTAACCTTGAAAGCGCGCGGCCGGCATTGATTACCGATATCCTTAAGGCGATATTTTGTCAATACCTTGAATCTCAAACGTTGCTAAAAACTTTTAAAAGTCTGAATTTTTGTTCTTTTGTTTCTTAGCGACTAAACAAGTTTTCAGGATGTTATTTTACGTTTTAATATTATTCATAAGTAGTTTAAGCACTTCTTTCAGTGGCTCGATCTGTTTGCGTTACTTTCGAGTATCGAAAACTCAATTGAGCTGAATTAAAAAGTTGAATAATCGTGCGAAAAATTCACGTTTTATTACTTATTTACACTTTGAAATGTATCTTTGTTACGAGTGTAAAATCACGGATGTCATTTGGCAGTTTGAATTCGGATTTTCACTCGAAAAGAAATCACATTCAAAACGAATCGTAAATATAGAGCAGAAGTGAAAATCTTTAAGTTTTTAATACGATCGTATAACATAGCAGTTAAATTATTCATGAAAATAAAACGAAGAAAGCGAAGTTTTTCATATCAATTTTTAAGATACTTCAATATTACCTTCAACGGAAAAATCTAAAATATCGGAAAGTTAGTTTTAGTAACGACGTTGTTTTCTTAAAACATTATGTATTTATCGTATACCACATTTTCATATAAACATTTACATGTAGTAAATACATAAAAAATAATGTTCATACACACATAATACAAACATTTATATAACAAGCAAGCGATCTCTAATCAACAAACACGCTGTCGATCAGCTTCAAAGAAACGTCGGATTCATTTGGAAATTGAGCTAGTGGACAGGGAATTGCGAGCGATAGTCGTGTCCGGTGTAAGGCAGCGCGAAGGCACTTTATTCGCAGGGAAGTGCGAGAGAATAAGAGAACCGATGCTGATAAAACTCATAGCTGTCGCGCGAACGCGAGAACGCAAGCGTTTTATATCCCGCGAGCTGTAGAAGCTGGAAGACGATTGAATGAACGATCGTTTTCCTCGTCGTTGCTTTGAAGATAAGACAAGTTGAAGATTTTATTGTTTTTTTCTTCTTCTTCTTTTTATTTTTTTCTTCTTTTTTTTATTGCTGACGTACAGCGCATAGAAAAGTTTCATACTACTAATATGATCTTTGACAAAGATGAATACTTCGGTTTAAATGTGAATTATAATTAAACGATTTATAATTTTCAAAAAGTTATTTTATCGAAAAAAGATAAGTGTAGAATAAAAATAATTGGTTGTAAAAAGAAATTTGAAGATAAAATTGACGTTTTATCTCCATCTTCGATCATTCACATTTACAAAACATAAAACAAAAACGATTGCAAGAAATGATTATCAATATGCTTCTTTTTAATTTTTTAGAAATTATTTACAAATTACAAAAGAAAAAAAAAAAAATGTTAACGCCTGTAAGCTGCAATTTAACGTCGCGCAAAAACTAAACGCTTCTCCCTCTTGATAAAAATAAAAGATCGTTCGATGAGAGAACAAAAAAAAAAAAAAAAAAAAAAAAAATATCTCTCTCCCTCTACATCGGAAGTGTCTCGTCAAGTATCTCCGAACGTGCCGTTCGATTACGCTCATCATCGCGCTCTCTCATCAAGGAAACACCTCGCTCTAGGAGCGCGTCTAGGTATAAAAGTCCCGCGACGGTTGCGCGCAAAAACTTCCAGAGTTCTAGTCTTCGTCGTCGTTGACGCCATCGTCATCGCAACCAGTCGGTTAAGGAAAAAAAAAAAAAAAAAAAAAAACGTCAGAAGGAGGATATGCGCGAACGAGTTGGTTAGTGGCGAGAGAATCTATATGATAGAGAGAGGGAGAGGAAAAGAGAGAGAGAGGAAAGAGTGGACGATCGAGTTCGCGCGACTTCGCAAGTGGCGATGTGCAGCGCCGAGAATCCTGTCTCTTGCCTTTTTACTCCTTTTTTTTTGTCATCTCTCTCTCTCTCTCTCTTTTTTTTTTTTTTTTTTTTATTAATTTGCGGCGGCTCGCGAGGAAAATCGCGAGGCGCGGCGCGACTGGATTTCTCCTCCTGGCGCCCGCGCGGCGCTCACGCCTTCGCCTCGATTATCGCTCCTCCCCCTTTGGGCCTCCTTTAAAACAGGAGGGAAAGAGCCGAGGGGAGGGGAAGCCTCGAACACGCGGAGAGAAAGAGGAGGAGGAGGAGGAGGAGGAGGAGGAGGATAATGTTATCTCAATTCGAGGACCGTTCGAGCGTGCTGCCGGTAAATCCAGAACGGACGCTGGATATATAAACTTGGCGCGCTCCTACGGCGCGCGATTATTAGTCGAGAGAGCGATTTCATGTATACGCGGGATCAGGTGGACGCAGTTGCTGCATAGACGTTGAATTTGCTTCTATGCCTCGTTGAGATGCGGGGAATAACTGAATGGGACGACTGCGCGGTTAAGTGGACGCGTGAAAAGATGTTGTCTTAATTTTAGACGAAGCTCGAAGTTGCTCGGTAAAAATATGTTGTTTATGGGTTGCTGGTAGGTGAGTTTGTTCTTTTTTTTTTTTTTTTTTTTTTTTTTTTTTTTTCGTGGAATTCACGATTTTTAATTCAAGCAGTTGTAGGTTCTGATGAAAATTGAAGTAATGTAGAGGCGAGAAGAAAAATACCACGAAAAAGTAATTAAATTTAAAATGTTTAAATTTATATATAACTACATTATACAATATGATACATATTTCATTAATTGAGATTAATTGCAGTATTTAAATACTCATTTTAAGTAGTTTTACCATTGACTTCATGATATATATATACTTTTATGCTCTTACAATATTTTTTATACATGTATATACAAATTGGAGAAAATAATTTACGAGATTTAGATAAATTATAAATTAATAATAAAAAGAGAAATTTTACAAAAGATAGAAACTGTGTAAATTAATCTATTACAAAATACAGTAGCTACTTTTAACTAGAGATAATATATCGCAGTAGAAACAGTAAAGGTTTGGTTAGACGCTGACTAATGTACAAGAATTTTTCAAATAATCCCATTTAAAAACAGTTTGCCTCATGATCATATATTAGTAATAAACATTCGAACAGAAGTCCTTTTTAGTCGGATAAGGAAGCGAAAAAAAAAAAAGATAAGTTCTCAAACGCGACCAACGACATGGAATTCATGTAACGCGCAGCTTCTTAAAATCTTGCAAAATCTTAGCTCGTGTACACCGCCGTTCTATTGCATTAATAATGTTACATTAATCGAGATAATAAATATCTTGCACATCCTGCGCCGAGCGATAAAAGATAAGAAATTTGCGAAAAAAAAAAAAAAATAAATAAATAAATAAATAAATAAATAAATTGACAAAAAAAAAAATTTAAACACGCCGGTCCTATTTAAGATGCACATTAAGCCCGCAAGAAACTAGAGAATCACGATTGACTTTAATGACCGGTGAGCGCTCGCGTTATCGTTATCAAAACATAAAACTCGGGGAGAGTTTGAAAGTACGGCCGGTAAAAATGAAAACAGCGCGCGCTTAAGGCACACCAAGAGGACGTCGCGCGATGTGTGCGTACGTGTGTCCGTTTCGACTCGAGCGACAACAACCTGACGTGCTTGTTGCGCGCGCGTGCTAAGGGTCATTTTTTTTTTTTTTTCTTTTTCATTTTCTTTCACTGGAGAGAGGGAGGGAGAGAGAGAGAGAGAGAGAACGAGTTAAAAGCCGGTGCGCGCACGAGTAATTGCGTATGCGAGCGCCGGCGTCATTGCGTGCAACCGAGTGAGTGAGTGAACGAGTGAGAGAGAGAAAGAGAGAGTTGGTTAATGAAGGCACTTTTTGCGCCCGCATCCTCTCTCTTTCTTGCACGGAATCATTCGCTGCGCAAGTTTAGCAGCTACGACGTGTCCTTCCTTCTCTTACTCTCTTGCTCACGTGTGTGTACACTTCGACTAGTACTGATCGACAGAGAGAGAGAGAGAGAGAGAGAGAGAGAGAGAAAGGGAGAAAGAGGGTAAAATGTGTGTACAGACGTTTATCCGAGTGTAAGCGCTGGTCGATCCTTTTTCTTTTTCCTATTTTTTTTTTTTTTTTTTTTTTTTTTTCAATTTTTTAGGTTTTTTTTCTTTTGTTAATCGATAGGCGGAGAAAAGGAAGCGGAGATTATTTTTTTGCTCCGAGAGAAGTTTGATGGACGTTATTGAGATAAGGCTTTCGTGGTTTTCGTTTATTTGAATAATTAATAGATTATATTGCAAATTAGAGATAGAGCGTAATGAGATTTTTACCAAGTTTTATACGGTTTAACGATGATCCGGAGAAATTGAGAATTTTTTTATGCGCAGAGAAATAAAAATGCTAGGATATCCGTTAAGATTGTTGAACGTCTGAAATTTTTTTTTATTTTTTTAATTTTTTTTATTTACAAAATTGTTTCGAAGAAGCTACAATTTACCGGTTCTACTAATCTGATTCATGGCATTTTTTTCGCGAACGGTAATATATATTTTGATTTCATTTAAAAGGATTTTCATTTATCTTAATTTATATCTGCGTTCTTTTTAACAAGGCAATAAAAAACATCGTGTTATTTAAATAAGAGCGCCAAACGATTTAATGGCAATATTCTAATTTGACTTGTGCCGTTTATTCATTTAGATAAATATTATAAATATTAAATTTCTGCGAAAATTTTTGTTGTTATCTTTTATAACAAAAAAAAAAAAAAAAAAAAAAAAAAAAAAAAACAAGAAAATGTCTATAAAGTACCATCGACGTCTATTTTTCGAATTAAGCTGAATTAAAAAATTTTATTCGAAAAATGAATAGAGAAAAGCATAAATTTTATTTGGACGAAAACTGGAAAAATAAAGAGTTAAGAGCGAATTAAATGCAAAACATTATTACTCAAATAACACACACACCCGTCATTAAAATATCTTGAACAACAAAAAAATTCACGTATTTTCTTTTATCCACGTAAATGATTAATAAATGGCCCAACCGACGATGGTGGAGTGCACAATACATAAAAATAACGTGAAAGTCAATATTTACCAAACTGATATATTGTGAATGAAATATATTCAATCTTTTCACATTTAATTCGACATTTTGCCACATTTGCGTATATAATTATTTACGTCATTTTGCAAACTCCATAGCAATTACTTCCAGTTATATTTTCAAGGAAATAATTCGGGTAATTGCCGCAGAATTCTCAACTCGCGTTCGCGCGCCTCCGATTTACGTATATAATTATCGTGCAAAAATCTAGAAAAACTCGAGAATTTTCAAGCAGCAGCAGCAGTTGCAGCAATGATATAAACGAGACATCGAGAATTTAATAACAAAAAAAAAAAAAAAAAAAAAAAAAAAAAAAAAAAAAAAAAAAAAAAAAAAAAAAAAAAATGAAAGAAGAGAAGAGATTAAAAAAAATGCAAGAAAAAAACGTTTCATTTTTCAATAGACGTGAAAATGTTTAAAACAAATTGCAGAGAAGAAGAAGCGAAGAAGCTTGTGGAGAAAAAAAAAAGAAGAAGCGCTCTTGCAGATATACACAACGAAGATTTTTCTCGAGGTCGGTTTAAGATACGAATATTTTGAAAAAAAAGTTTCTTTACGCTTAATCCTTAAAAAAAAAAAAAAAAAAAAAAACAAACAAAAAAAAAAAAAGAAAAGTAGGAACAAAACAAAACAGTGCAGTCCTCCATTTTCGAATAACAAAATTTTGAAAAAGTTTACCCCCGTAGTCCAAGAGACACACCAACACGACGATTATCGATCCTTTCCGCCAGCCTGTTGATATTGCAACTTGGCGGATAGGCTTCGTGGGAAGGGATAGGAAGCAGGGGAGAAGTTAACGCGAGAGAGAGAGAGAGAGAGAGAGAAGAAGAGCGAACGATGAAAAATAGACGGAGAGGCGCGCACGAGCGCCGCGAGTAAACGGATGAGACAGGAGATTTCGAAATAAGAAGGAGAGAAAGACTCTCTCTCTCTCTCTCTCTCTCTCTCTCTCCTGCTACTGCTCCGATGCCGTTGCTGCCACTGCTGTTGTTGCTAGTAGTGGAGTAATAAAAAAGAATGAAACGAAAAAAAAAAAAAAAAAAAAAAAAAAGAGGAAGAAAGAAAGAAAGAAAGAAAAAAAAGGAAGATACGGCAAGTATAAAAGCGATCGCCGGTACTTGCTGTATACCCTCAAGGCGTTGTTATACTTTTCCTGTTTGATTTTTTCCTTTTCTTCTTGTACTCTCCTTTTTTTTTTCTTTTTTTCTTTTCTCCGTCGTTTTTTTCTTTCATACTTCGTAAAAGAAACGCGCGCGATAATTTTTTGAGAAGGCATGCGTTCTTCGAGTGGCGCTGGGAAATTCGCGAGAGAGGGTTAAGATAAGAAAAATATGTTATTGCTGGTAAATTTTGTAAAACTTCTTACGATGGATCGAGCGCAATCTAGTTCGCCTCTACTAATTTTGAAAAATCGAAAATTATTGAATACGAATATTAAATAATAGTAAAGGAAATTTCAACTTTCAACTTTCTAAGCAATTTTCATTTCTAACGCAAAAAAGTAAAACAAAATTTGCATTACTTGTAAAAAATATCGTTATAATTTAGCGTTTCAAAATTTTTATTTACATAATGGGTACATTGTTTAATCTTTATTAGCTCGAAAAAATTAAAAATGTATTGCATATGATTATGATAAATCGCAAATGAAACATGAATATATTTTTAATTAATTGGAATGACGCGTAGCTAATATTTGCCAATATATGACAAGTATGATTGTCAGTAAACGTTTATTTAGAAAGAAAATTTTGAGACAATTATTTTTTAATAATTGCTTCGAGATTTTTGAAAAAAAAAAAAAAAAAAAAAAAGGAAAAAATGAGCTTCAAAATTTACAAATTTCTTTATAATATATTGAACGAGTCTATCTAAACGAAGAAATTACGTACAAACGTAGAATTAAAAATTAAAATGTCGTTAAACAGTGATTATAACTGTCGAAATCCATCAAAATTAAAGTCCCATTCGTGCTTTAACGAAATCGAAAAAATCGTAAAAATAAAAAAAAATAAATAAATAAATAAATAAAAAGAAAAAGAGAAAACAACAGAAAGTGAATAAAAAAGAAAACCAATATTTTTGCAAAACGACGATTTTTGCCTCCCATATTTTCCACCCAGTATCCACTCAACCCTCTGTACGTACCCAGTTTTTTTTTTTCTCTCTTTCCCTCTATACCTTCTCTCGACCATCTCCCGATCGCGTTCTCCACCTCTTCCTCCTCCCCCTCCTCCTCCTCCTTCTCCTGCTGCTGCTGCTGCTGCTGCTGCCGCTGCCGCTGCCGTTGCCGTTGTACCTCCCGTTCGGATACACGGTATCTCTCTGTCGCCGCGTCTACCGTTCCCGCCTATTTGCGATCCTATCCGCGCGCGTTAATGCACGAGTGCGCGCGTGCGCGCTCTTATCCTGATCGGTTTTAGCCAACAGTCACCAAGTGAAGCAAGAGAGAAAGAGAGCGAGAGAGAGAGAGAGAGAGAAGGGGGAAGGGAAGAGGGGGAGTAATGGAGTGAGGATGTAGAGAGAGGGAAGGTTAGGAAAATGGGTTTGAAAAATAGCTATATCTGGTAGAGAGGAGTTCGCCTAGCGTCGGAATTAACTCCTCCGTATTTAGGAAGATTTTCTCCCTCTCGCCCGTTGAGTTGAGAAATTGTTGAAGGTCGTTCTGATTTCAACTTATTTAGAATGACGTAATTCGTTTATTTTTATCATTTATTTTTCATTTTTCATAATTTTCATCAACGAGTGCTATTATTTTTTAGAAAATAATTTTAAAATATATTCAAGGGTGTAAGAAATATATATATATATATATATATATATATATATATTGAATAAATCAAATTATCTTTATGTAGAAAAAGAGTAAATTTTTATCCAAGAGCGAATCTTGTTACATGTAAGAAATGGAAAAACAAGTTATTAAATTTTCGATTTAAAATATTTAGAAAGACAATGTCGAGAAAAGTAAACAATTTTAAAAAACTCTTGAATTAAAATAAGAAGGCTTATCAAATATTACGAATGAAAAATATATTTTATTTTGTTTTCGATAGATTTAAAATTATAGAAATTAGTATGCGCGGACACATTCAATTTATGGTTTAAAAAAATGCGCGCACATGTTTCTGTAAAGTATCAAATGTTTTTTTTTTTTTTTTTTTTTTTTTTTTATAATTTAAATATTAAAAACTTTGTTCGTTTTTAGAAAAACTTGTTTTTTTTTTTTTTTTTTTTTTTTTTTTCATGGAAAAGGCTTGAATTTTTTTTTGATTTCTATAGATGTTTCCAATAATCGTTCATAGAATAATCTTTTCACAAAATTCACATACGCGAAAGCACGAGCTTACAAGGAAACATAGGGGAGTGTAAAATCTCGAGCCCATGCGCCTTGAGCCCGACGGCCACTCGAAAGCTTAGATTCAAAATCACAAGATATCTCTCTTTCTCTCTCTCTCTCTCTCTCTCGCACTCGAGTACACCGAGTGAAAAAAAGGCGCTCACATGGGGGTTTAAAGAAGCAGTCTCTCTCTCTCTCTATCTCTCTCGATCGAGAGAAGAAAGAGTCGAGGTCGGGTTTGTATACTTCCCCCCCAGCGTACGCGCTAATATTAGCCGCGTACAGATCGTCGCGTTGCGAGAGTGTCTCGAGAGTTCATAAAGAGGAAAGAAAGAAAAATAAATCGAGAAGGAGAAAGAGTAGTAGCTCGCGTATTAGGCCACGTGCGTGTACTTTGCCCTTCTCTCCTTTCTATATGAGCCGGCGCGTATACTAATTATCGTACGCGACGCGCGATCCATATACGCGAAGAGAGAAAAAGAGGGGAGGAAGAGATCTCGACTATCGCGCTCTGCTTTTCTACGACTGCACGCTCGATGTGTTTTTCAAACGCCGTCGCGGTGATTACCGCTCGATGATGCGGAATGTATACTTGAGTGCAGCTACGGCTTTTCTCTCTTTTTGATTATTTCTTTTTTTCCTCATTGCTTTCTTCGCCGCGAACGATTTCTTTCTCTCTTTCTCTTCTCTTTTTTTTTCTTTTTTTCTTTCAAGTACCACTGAAGGAGAAAGACGTTAGATATTTCCTTGGCGGATAAGAATCGAGTGCGTTTTGGTCGATTTTTGATAAAACGAAAGCGCGCGCATTATTTCATTATTTTTTGTTTTTCTTCTTCTTCTTTGCCCGCGACGTAATACAACAGTGCGCGTATATAGGCGCGTGTGCTCGTTTCTAAAAAGGAAATTAATGAATTTCGAAGGAATTCAAGATAGTCAGCTAATTAGGCGTCGTTCGCGGATATAATCAGAGGGTAGACCGAGAGAGAGAGAGAGAGAGAGAGAGAGAGAGAGAGAGAGAGAACCGTACACTAGTTGTTGCGGTATTTTTGCGCCCGATTGAAGAGGCTTCGATTTTTCTTTTTCTTGTTTTATTCTTACTCCCTTTTCCTTACGCGTTACCTCTTCGAGAAGTAAGTAGCGACGCCGCGTTGCGTTCGATGGTTAGAGGTAATTTCTGTATTTTTTTTTTTTCGTTTTTTAAAATTTTCTGCAATGACGTGATCGCCTGCAATTTTGAACGATAACAAGAATAATTTTTGTCTCCTTTTTAATATTCAATTTCCATAAGTGAAGAAATTTTTTGATTTTGAAGATATTTTTAAAGAGCCGTATAATGGACACTCTTTCTTTTATTTTTTTTTTATTTTTTTTTATTTTCGATAACTCGATAATTATTTTACATTTTAAGACTATAAAACAATGTTATTATGTACAATATTACTCTGCGTTTATTTACTTTTTCTCAAAATTTAACAATTTATTTTTATCAGATAACTTTTGTTTAAGTAATGCTTGTCACTCTATAGATTTTATTGTGTGCTTGATTGTAAGATTTAAAATGTTTATCATGGTTACATTACTATTGTTATTAAGAGTCTTGAGTAAATATTTAATAAAATATGTCGCGCTTTAACATATAAAATGTTGAGCTTGCATAAACATCACGGCGCAGTTCGTAGTACCGAAAAAACCTTATTTAACCAAATCTAGCGCATCGATACTGTTATATATTCTAAAATTATAATTACGATCCACCGTACAAATTGAGATAGATAAACGCAGTTAATTTTATTTCAATCTCGCCTTTCCTTCAAAACGACAGCGTAGCATGTCCGAAGAGAAAAAGCAAAAAATAAATAAACAAATACGATAGGATATCGCTCGCTAAAAATAAAAAAAAAAAAAAAAAAAAAAAAAAAAGAAAAGAAAGGAACATAATTTATCCCTCGATGCACAAAACAAAATCCATTCCCTTGGTAAAATCAAATCTTAATGACTGTAAAGAAAGAAAACCGTCGTGGCGCACGCGCTCTCGCCGCGCATCGAAATAATAATCGCCGCGACGCATCTAGCCCCGACAAGAAAGATATATTACGCGGTGTGGAAGCCGCTCAAAACGACCAAAGAAAAAAGAAAAAACGATAATAATAATAATAATAAATAAAAAAAAAAAAAGAAGAAAAAGAGGCAAAGGAAAAGAAGAAAGCTTAGCCGGTTGTGTGCTCGCGTATAAACTCACGCGCGAATATATATCTCCTCGAAATCGAAGATAACTCACCGTGCAAAACACGTGCATCGCTCGCAACGGGACGATGGAAAGAGCGAGAGAGAGAGAGAGAGAGAGACAGAGAGACAGAGAGAAGGAGATGTATATGCAAGCGCTGGTGTATATACGTACACCAAGCAGCGCAGGATAAGACGAGTCCGAGCAAAAAGAAACGAAATCCGGTGCAAGGCTGCAAAGAGAGAGAAAGAGAGAGAGAGAGAGAGAGAGCCTGGAACGTTTCACGCGCGCACGCTTCTAAACGAGATCAGGTATGCAGAATCAGTAGCCGCTCCTTAAGCATCTTTCTCTTTTGCTCTTCGCTTCGGTTCGCGAGCGCGCGCGCGCGCACGCGCAAGTCGTTCCTTTTGCTGTATATATACTCCCAACGGAGAGCTAATTCCAAAGGCGGTGCGTATAATCGCGCCGGCCAATGCTGCCGTGTACGCGTGCATGTATACACGTACATGTATACGTGTGTATATATTATACCTGTGCCGTGCGTCTCGTGGATTTTCCAATCTACCTTAACGCTTGTATATGTGCGCGTGTGAGTATGCGTGAACGCGCAGCGTAACGGGCTATTGCCCCATCTACGCTATAATACAGCGAGCGCTCGATGATCTGTATATATATATATATATATATATATATATACATCAAAGCATTAGTAAACTAAACTCGCGCGCGATTTGTGTTAACAATGTATAACGTTTGGGATTACACGAGGCAATTATTAAGATGGACAACGAGCGTTTCGTTAAGTGATCGGTTACGGTGATAAATTTAAAATTGCCTCGTGTTGTTTTTAAGCGACGGATTTAAATTTTTTGCAAGAGTATGCAATATGCCTGACTATTTCAAGCGTTGACAAAAAGTTAACGAGAGACTAAGTAATAATAACTGTCCTGATAATATTTTTCTGATTTTAATTAACTTTCTTATAATTCTTTATTACGATTAATGAGTAAATTTGTAGAAAACTACATTTGATACATATAATATTTGAATAAAAAGAAATTTATATAAATCAGAATCTTTTTAAAGAATCTAACGATATTTATCTTAATTTCTTAGAAAAGATATCTTAAACTACCTAAGTTTGTAATATTATATGAGCTTGTAATATTTATCATGAGACACAATATGAAACCATAAATTTCTTAAACACATTATTCTCGTAAATATATACATATGCAGAAAAAAAAGTTGAAGAATGAAAAAAAAAAAAGAAAAAAAAAAAAAAAAAATAGTAAAGAAATCACAGCATACGTAATACATAGTAAAATAATGTCGCTAGATCCAGAAGAAAAGAAAAAAAAAAAGGAGTTCGATCAAAAGTGTCGATGTCCTCGGGGCGTAATAGTAGCCAGTGCATCGGTTCCCTTAAAGATATCAGCAGTAGTAGTAGTCGAGCGTGTAAGGGGCAGACACATTCGTCGGAGACGGTGTTGCAGCTCCTCGCCGTTGCGCGAGTTGGATGCCGGGGCGTGCACTCGATTCCAGAAGGAGTACCATAACTCATGGACATAGAAGAAAAAGAGAGAGAGAGAGAGAGAGAATTTGCCCGCGCTCTACTTCATCTCTCTCTCTCTTGCTCTTTTATCTATCCATCTTAAAAGAGAGCGAAGGAAAAAGAGAAGAAGGGGATATTCGCTCGTTGAATGCAAGCCTCCTTGGGGGAGGTCAGAGTCGATTCTTCCGCGTGTATCTTGCCCACCTCCTTCTTCTCCTGTACATCTGGATGTATAACGCCTTCGGCTAAGGCTGCCGTGATCGAATTCGGTCGACTTTGTTTTATTATCTCTTGATGCGTTGCTCCTTCTCTCTCTTTCTCTCTCTCTCTCTCTCTCTCTCTCTTCCTTTCGCTTATTTTCGTCTTAGCATGTGTTTGCAAAAAATATATCGATATATCGAAGAAAAAACCGTTGGGCAATTACACATTCTGGGCAAATATATTGAAAAGTTAAATCAATGAAGAATTATGCGCCTGACAACGAGAGATCGTTTAAGTGCTTAATTCGTTTTGAATGTACAAGCGAGCTTGTTTTTTCGCTTTCTTATACGCGATCGCGCATCGAACGTCAATACACGTCATGACCTTAATTAAATAAATATGAGGTCGGTTAAGTGATTCTTAAAAATCGAAAATTCATGTACCGATTTTGCCGAGGCAAAAAAGTTTTATATGCGAAGTGTGTAAGTCATGAAGATTATTCAATTAGTTAATTATCGTAAGGAACGAGATTATCATCCGTGCTAAATGGATTCTATCAAAAATTAATCATCTATAATTTTATATACTGTATTTTACGCAATTTAAGATATTCCGTTTGCAAATACTTTACATCCGAGCGAAATAGTCTCGCGTAATTTCCTAATTAAAATAAACGAATCTCCACGATATATAATAAATTTATTCCCGTTGTACTCGTCACAATTCACTCAATACAAATCGTCCATCGCTACGCGAGAGAGAATCGTTCCATCGAATCGAAATCCGATAATACGATAAATCTCCAGGACATTGTTCATCATTCTATTTTCTCGTCGATCCCGGCGACACACAGAAGGACATTCCTGCACACCTCTGGTCATCTCGCATCGCGTCCATCGGCGCATACATACATATATATATGTATGTAGATATACAGTAAACGATACGTCGTATAACTTTAATTCATTAATCTCGTTCTATCTGTCGTTTCTACGATGCATAAACGTATTCAGGAGCAGCCAGGATGTAGAGACGAAGAAGTTCAGAGCGCATTGGGAGGGAACGGAGTTGGAAACCGGCAGCTCGCGAAAAGTACAGCAGGCCTCCTCTCTCTCTCTCTCTTTATCTACTCGCTCTCGCGCGCGTGTATATGCCCACATATACACGTACAGGTGTGGCTAAGTCGTCCACATAGGCATATCCGCAGCCCATACCACTACAACCTATCCTGATAACGACGCGGAAAAAGATAGAAAGAGAAAGAGAAAGAGACGTGCATTGACTTGCGTAAAAAGCTGCAGCAGCAACAGCGGCATACGTAGAGAGAGAGAGGAGAGAGAGAGAGAGAGAGAAGCTAGGAGCAGCAGAGAAATAGCAAAGAGAAAGAGAGAGAGAAAGGGCGTCGGCCGGCCTCGGCTCGCAAAGCGCCACTCGGTCAAGCTCACTGCCATCGTCTCTCTAGTTGCTATTCCGTCGCTTTCTTTTCGCCGTTCACCTCTCTCGCTTCTCCCTCTCCTCCTCCTCTCTCTCTCGCTCTCTCTCTCTCTTTTTCTCTCTACGCGCTCGCTCGCTGCACAGGACGCACGGACCAAGGTAGCAGCAGCAGCAGTCAGCCTTGTCTTGCCTTGCCTTGCCCTTACCTCCTGCACTCCTTCTCACTCTATCTCTCTTTCTCTTTCTTTCTGCGAGCGCCGGCACGTCCCACCCTTCTCCTACTTCTACTACTGCCGTAGCAGTGCTGCTTTGCCTCTTTCCATTCCTCTTCTCCATTCCACGCACGGCTCGGACTCTCTCTTTCTCTCTCTATCTTACTGATCCGCACTATTTTGTCCTCTCTCTCTGTCTTGCTTTTACCTTGTTCCTTCTCTCTCTCTCTCTCTCTCTCTCTCTCTGTTTCTTTCTCTCTACTACCTCTTTCTCGTTCTCTCGCGTTCTTCGTGACTTTTTTTGCTCCTTTTGTTCCTTTATTTTCCCTGCTACTCTTTCGATCTGTCTTTCCGTCTCGCTCTCTCGCTCTTGTTCTTTCTCTTTTCTCTCTACCTTTTGCTCTTTTACAATTTGTATCATTCTCGCACCTTTTTCACGCATACTTGTCTTATTCTTGGTCGACTGCCGTTGGCTTTTTCATTCTGTCTATAGCTGTTTCTACGTTAGTTTTACATTTCCTTTTACCATTGCTGTCGATCTTGTGTGTGCCTTCGTCGTTAGCTATCCGAGCACACGTTGTTTTATTTTTTTTTCTTGATACTTATTTATTATACTGCGTGTAATTGTTCAAAATAATTTAATTTCATTACTAGATTTATTTTCTTTGTAAATAGAATTTTAAAAACACATATAATTTATGATTTTTCGATTTTGACGTTATTAAATTTCAAATTGATCGACTATTTTTGAACGTTAATCATTAGGTATAATTTTATTCCTTAGTAATATGGAAAATGTAGTTATAATTTAAAAAAAAAAAAAAAAAAAAAAAAAAAAAAAAAAAAAAAAAAAAAAATTGATAGCATTGATAGATGCTAAAGCATAGCTTTTCATATCAAGTTTTACATAATTGCTAATCCATTTTAAGTGTACTTTCAAACTTCAAAATTTAATTTTTAAAATTTAATTATTTTTATATGCTTTTGCATAAATTTTCAAACTTTCGGTCTTTAATATTAACACGATTATATACGCGTAGATTTACACCCGCAACTGTACAAGTCAATATCCCTCTTACAATCCATCTTACAATGTATTATACCAAAGCGTAAATAAAGTTATCTTCCTCCTTACAATATGTATTTCTGTCGTGCGTTTCTCCCTTCCTTCTCAGTTTTTGCTCCCTTTTCCCGGCCCGTATCTTCTTATTTTTTCCCTTGGAATATTCGTTGCACTTCATTCGCTCCCCTCTTATTCTTGTTTCTTCTTTCATTCTCTTTTTGCGCCACCTCCACCTTTTCCTTTTCTTACCGGCGAAAGTTTTTTTCTTTTTCTCGATATTATGTTTGTCCTCTCGTTCTTTCGCGCTTTATCCACCATTGACTTCTGTTTTCTTGTATTCATTTTTTTCTTTATCCCTCTTTCTCTCTCTCGCTCTCTCGCTCTCTATTTCGTTGCTTTTCCACAACACGGTCTTGTCTTTCCTTTTTGCATCATAACGATGCGTCCTTGTCCTTCTTACCTTTCTTCGATCTCTCCGTCGCTTTAATGAATGCGGCTTCGACTCATAACTTGTGTAACCATCCAACTAATCATTAAACGTACATAACTGTATTTAACAAAGTATCTCCTTCTCTTACCGTGTATTTAATTTATTAGGTAAACAAATTATTCGTAAATTACCCATACGCGATCGACATTCAATTACAATTATGCGGCAAAGTGAAATATTTACGTAGCCGTGATTTAAAAACTTAATCAATATAGTTATCAGAAAATATAAAAACTTCGGTGCAATATAATCATATTTTTACGAAACATATATACATAAATGTATACGCGGTATTTATTTTCCAGGAAACAGAGAGCCCTTTCAAAACGAGGAAAAATCTTCGTTTTGTTATAAGTAAAACATTTTCGATTTCCCAGAGCTGAAAAATCAAGCTTTCCATCGCACAAACATACGCGTATATGTATTCTACCTTCTCCTTCCCCTCCTTCTCTCTATCCCACCCCATCCTTATTTTTCTTGTCATAACAAACATTTCGCTTTTGCACGCAACAAAATATCTCCGTCCGTTTCTATCCCTCTTTCCTCCCTCCCATGGATCTTCTCTCACTCCGCCCTTTACTCTTCGTTACACACACACACATATATATGTATATAAAATATAAATATAAATATATATATATATATAAATATATAGATGCTTGTATGCGTGCACGTGCTCCTCTCATGTGTACATCGAATAGAACCCAACAAGCGCAGAGCGGACCTAGGCTATTTGCGCGAGCGCGAGCTCACGCACACGTATATATATATATCGAAGCTGCGGCCTCGCCTCTTTCTCCGCTTCTACATCCTTTCGTTTTTCTCTTTCTCTCTCTCTCTCTCTTTCTCTCTGTTCTTCTCTCCTTCTCTCTTTTTCTCTGCATTTTTGTCTATCTATCTCTCTTAATTCTCCAACCTCCCCCCTTTCTCTCCCTCTCTCTCTCTCTCTCTCTATCTCTCTCTTTCTGCCTGTGATGGCGAACGCCGGGTTTTTCGCAAGGTGTGTACGTGTGTGCGTGCGAGTAAATGCGCGTGTTCTGTGTGTATATGCGAGAAGCGAGTTCGCCGCATTGCATCTCCTCTATGTCGTCCGGTACTGCCGCTGCTGTTGCTGCCGTAGCCGCTGCTGCGCGAGTTTTCGGTTGAGAGAATTTTCGGGCGTCGTATGCATGTGTGTGTGTGTGTGTGTGTACGTGTACGCTGCTACCACTGCTGGGTGCTGCGCGTTTTGTTTTTTCTTTCTTTTTTTTTGTTTTATTTTTGTGCTTTTTTTCTTCGTCGTCGCTTCCTCTCTTCCTCCACTTTTTCTTCCTTTTTCCGTTTTTTTTCTTCTCTCTTTCTTTTTTTTATTTTTTTTTTATTTTCTTTTTTATCCTTTTTTTTTTTTTTTTTTTTTTTTTTTTTTTTTTTTTTGTTATTCGGCTTGAGTTTTTCGCTGCGAGACTACATTATCGTGTAAGTTAATTCGAGCAATGGATGAAACATGAATTGGTCAAGCTTATATGGTTATTAATGGGCCTGTGATTTCATTTTGATTTGTTTATGGCCGTCTTTGAAGTCGAACGCCACACAGTCGTTGTTGAATGAAATTTTCGTAGCCGAACATTTAAATTTTTTATTTTTCTGACTTTGTTCGTTCCTTCATTTACAAATATTCTGCCTATATGATGATATATATTTTGCTTTACAAGATGCGTGCTTTATGCATGTGCATATAATAGTAGTGCACTTTATCATATGCGTATGCAAAAAAATTTTTTATATAAAAACTTTGTAAAACAGTGTTATTTTAGATTCAAGTGTTTCTATAATATCGGTGCCTCGCAAAGTTGAAAAAGAAATTAGTTGAATAGTTAGCTTTAAAAAAAATTGTTCCACCATATAAATGGTCTCGCGCGTTACATCCGGTCTAATTTTATATTATTTAAGGGGAAATTTCAGGTTGGACGAAGACTTTTAGATACAGTTATGGCGATAAATGTAGTCCTTTGTATCCTGGGTAATCATTAATGTTAATCGTATTCTGTACGAGAGGTCTAAATTTAGTAAACACGAATCAAAAATTTTTATTTTTTCATATAGAAACGTACATCTTGTAATAATTTTTCCATCAAGATGTTTATTTATCAATGAAAAATTTAATTTATTATCTACCGTACAAAAAAAATAAATAAATAAATAAATAAAATAAATACAATAAGGATGTAGAGTATAAATCATTGATATCGTATACGTAATCTAATTTAATAATATTTTTATATAATAAAATTCTGATTATAAATTAAAAATTCTCTAGCGTAAAAAAAGGAGGAAAACTAATTTGGACGCTAATGAATTAACGTATTAAAAGTATAATCATACGTATATACTCTACTACATATAGATATTTTCTACTTTAATTTGCATAGACTCTTCTAATATATGTAAAATATTTAATAAAATATAAATTTTTTATCATTTTTACTACTCATTTTATGTCGCAATTTTCTCATTTTTAATATAAAATATTCAATATTTTTAACGATTTATAAATAAAATATATATTTATATATGTATATATATGTATACTAATAATTTTTTTTTTTCACGTTATCACGTGATACTTACATGGCTCAAGATAAATTCTGTATGCTAGTCCGTAATGCATGAGCATTTCAAATATTCTTCACTGTAGTCTCAAATTATACACCTGAAAGTTATAAATTTCAAATTGGTTATTCATTTGAATAAAATTGTTTATTAAAATATTTTTATACAGATAATAATTATTAATTGAAAATTGAAATTTTTACAAATAATCGGTTTTGATATAAGTAGAGTATTCGGATTTTAAATTAATTCGAATATTCTATTGATATATTATGTGCTATATACAGTATAGTGCAGATATACATAAATACGATATCATTTATAAATTTTTTATAAACTCTAAATTAATAACAGTTCAGGAATTTCTTATACGCCATTTGTTTTATTTTTTGAAAAATTCGAATATAAATAATTATTATTATCGAGCTATTTTTGTTTTTAAATTACACACGCGATCGATTAAATTTTCAGGTACGAGGTTGAGGCTCTGTGTATTTTTGATTCGCGAAAATATCGCAACCGGCATTAAATTTGATAATGCAGTAAATACAATCGTACGATAATTCAGCTGGAATATTTAAAAATTGAATGGATCATCAACGCCGATCTCTCATTAAATCGGTGAGCCAACCCAGCATTGTTATCACGTACGTCATTCGCCGTCCACATATCACACCTCTGCCTCTTTTCAACAAAAGCCTCCCCACATTAGCAACGAAATATTCTTCCATCGCGCCTCGAATCATTGTCGTTCCTTTTGGTAACGCTAGACGCGACGTCTTTGCGACTCTAGGACATATCACCAGCTTTCTCTCTCTCTCTCTCTCACTCTCTCTCTCCCCGCTCATTCCAAACCCACTCGTCGTCGGCTCGTCGTCTCGCCGTCCTAATTGCCATTTCGCGAGCGCGAGCGTCTCGAGCCGCCGACGAAAAAAATGCCCATCTGATTTTAATACAATGTCGTATATCCTTAAGACTCTCAACGGGCACGCGAGCGATCGTTTGCCCACTCGGTGTGTACGTGTGCATGTGTGTCGTATCTTAGCGCGCCTCCGGAAATGCGTCGATGAGAGAGAGAGAGAGAGAGAGAGAGAGAGAGAGAGAGAGAGAAGAGAGGAGGGAGAAAAAAATAAAAATGGAAAAGATCGCACCAATGAGTAATAAGCACCTCTCCTCGTGTAAAACGAGCTCGGAAAAACATCTCGCGCTACCGCGATAAGTATACCAAACCGAGCGCTCTTTCCTACTTTCTCGGTTCTTTTCCGAGCTAATTATCGATATACTTCACTCCGCCTACTTTCTTCATTCTTACCTAAAAAAAAAAAAAAAAAATCTCCTTTTTTTCTTCGGAGATCTTGCAAGGCAGCATCGAGAACGCACGCACGCGGCATTTTGCGATTTCACGATCTTCTTCGAGTGCATCGCGCGCTCCTGTTTCTTTCTTTTCTCTTTCCTTTTTTTTTTCCCTCTTCGATCGCATTGTACGGTATAAGGTTTGTGGAGAAACGTTTTGTTGTTGGTAACGCGTGCGGTTAATGAGGCAGCGACAATGGCAAATAGGTGGATGGATACTTTTTTTTTTATTTTATTTTACCAATTTTTTTTTTTTTTTTTTTTTTATCTTGTTATCGGGAGAACAATAACTGCGCGTGGATTCTATGGAGAACTGAGTATAAATATTTTAATTTAAATGATGCGAAGAATAAGAAAAATAGACGTTATATATAGACAACATTTGGAAAATTTTTGCATCGACAAAAAATATTTTTTTTTTATATCCATATTCGAATAAAGTATGCAAATTTATATAGAAAAAGTACAGTTATATATTAAAAAATATGTGAAAATTTATGCACATCAGGCGTTATAAACATTAGTTAAAAATTAACGTTAACGCGTATGGAAAATTTCGTATAGATTCGATTAAATATGTAACACCTTAGGTAATTATTTGTTTAATTGCTTAAATCGAAGTTGATATTTGTAAGTTCGACAAAATTTCGTAATATTTATCACTTTACTTTCTCTCCCCCACTTTTTTCCTTTCTTTATCTTTCTCACTTTCCTTCCCCCCCCCCTTTCTATAATCAAACTTCTTACGAGAGCATTCGTTTAATTTACATAATTCGAGTCAAACGAGAAAAACTCGGAATAAGTTTTTGCATCATCAAAGCGCCATTTTAAAAATGCTAGATATTTATAAACTGAAGTAAATTAAGAAAGTTTTATGAAAAAAAAACTAATGAATGTATTTTACATATTCGAAATAAATTAAAAATTGTCAAGTCTAACGCGTGAATTTTTTAGAACGATGTTGTTGTTTCCAAAATCTTTTATCGAATTTATTATAACATAGATTTAAAGGAAACGAAGTTGTATTAAAATTCAATTGCAAACGATGAATAACGAAGTACTTTTAATTGTCTTTCTCTCTCTCTCTCTCTTTCTTTTTTTTTTTATTTTTTTTTTTTAATAACATAATGTTTTATCTTTATGTCATAATTTTGTTTAATAAACTTTAAATCTAAAATAAAAAAGTAAGGTAAATGTGACAACCATAATGCGATAAAGTTTAACATGTGTGTACAGTTACAAAGTAAATTTACCTAACATGTTAATTTTTACGTAAAGGAAATTTTTTTTTTAATTACAATTTTAATTACAAAAATGTTCCGATGTAAATAACGCACTTGTAAAAATTAAAAGTAGCAAAGCAATTAATCATCGTTTCTTCGAAAAACTTTTGCATAAGAATAAGCATTTATTACTTACAACAAATATATATCTTAATAAAAAGAATCGAACTTTTAACAAATAAAAGAAAAAGGAAATCATGCAAGTTTAAAGGGATTATTACACGAGAAATAAAACCGACGAATTTAAACGCGCGCACGCGCCATTCGTTGCACCTTCTTCCAGCAATAAAAGTACAAAGGTAGAAGGAGACGAAAAGAGAGCGAGAAAAAAAAGGTAAGGAGAGAAAGAGACCTCGAAGGAAGGAAATAAAGGAAAATAAAAACGAAAGGTACGAAAGGAAAGAAAAAAAAGAAGCAAAAGGAGCGTACGGCCACGTGAACTCACGACACTTGTAAAAAGGAAAGCAAAGAACGAAAAACCTAGAGAACGAAAGAGGGAAAGAAAGAGAGAGAAGGAGAGTATAGAAAAGGGCCTTCAAACTTTTCACCCATCCTTTCTCAAGCACTCTCTCTCTTTCTCTTTCTTTCTCTTTCTCTCTCTCTCTCTTTCTCTCTCTCTCTCTTTCTCTCTTCACTTCTCTACTCCTTTACACCCCTTACGTCTTTGTTGAGAAGAGGTGGAGGTTGGTAGGATAGGGAGGGAGAGAACGATTGAGGGATGCGCGACAAGGGGCTGCTGCCGACGTGTCTCTCTCTCTCTCTCTCTCTCTCTTTCTCTGTCGGTCTGTGGGGCAACAGGTGTGCACAATACGCATAATGAATGCGGCACGCGTGTTGTGTATATAACGTTGCCACCGCCACCGCTGGCTTATACACCTATCTGTGTGTGTATATGCACACGCGTACATTGGAGTCGCGCGCGCGCGCGAATGCTTTTATACTCTCGCTCTTTAACTCTCCCTCTCCCTCTTTTTCTTTTACTCGCTTACGTTTTAGCTAAGCGCGGGACGAGGAAAGAAGGTAGTAGCAAAGAAAAGAGAGGATATGAGAGAGAGAGAGAGAGAGAGAGGGAAATGAAGAGGGCCTTTATTGCATTTGCATGCGTATATATACGCGGAAAAGGGAAGCTTTTGATGGACTCGCGGAGGGTTATATATCAATTCTAAACGATGACGACGACGCCATCGTAGACGGCGCTGACGATGAAGCTGATGGTAAAAAAAAAAAAAAAAAAAGAAAAAAAAAAAAAAAAGAAAAAAAAAAGAATAAAGAAAAAAAGGTACACATCGTCGTGTGGGCCGAGTTTACATGCACGTACATTCGGTTGTTGGGCTTGTTATATGCCCTCGTGATTTCACTGGGTCAAGGGCCAATTACGCGCGTTAATGCTCGCCTCGGCGCTTAATGTTGCGCGAGTCGTGTTTTAGTTTTCGATGCGGTACTTTCCCCTCGCCTTGTTTTTCCTTTTTCGTCTGTTTCTTTTTCTCTTTGCAATTTCTTTTTCTTTCTTTCTTTCTTTTTTTTTTTGACATTTTTTTTTTATAATTTCGTTGCGATAATCGCGAGAAACGTTTATGAATTTGAAGTTGAATTTGAGGATTCGAAAGTTAGTATTGGTTTCATTGTAAAATCAATTAATAGTAATTAATAAAACAACTAAATTTTTGAACATTATTTATCTCAACGAATTTTACTTTTGTTTAAGTATTTAATTTAAAATCAGTTAATTGGATGTATTATTTAAACAAAGTAATAAAATAATTATCTTCAATTTCTATATACACTGATTAACCCGTAATTATGTAAACGTATTTACAGAAAATTAATGATAATAAGTTCATTACATCAACATTTTATATAAATTTAAAATTATCATACTTTTTAAGTTACATATTAATCGACATTATAAAATAATGTGCTACCTTTTTTGTACGATAAAAAAAAGCATTGTTTTACATAACGTTAATTATTTATTTTGAATAAGATCGCGTTTTAAAATTACGGTTAGTATTTATAAAATCGCGCAATTTAATCAAATTGGTCATTTCATAATTTTAAATAAATTAAGTAAATAAATTATTTAAAAGCATTTAAGATTAATTTTGAAAAAAAAAAATAACTCGATAATACAGTTTAAGCAACATTGTTATGCGTTAACCAATTAAAGATTTACGTAAATCATAGCAATATTAACATTAAACCATTTCTATCCTATAATTAATTATATTTTACATATATATTAATGGTAATGATTTTCAACATTAATTTTAAAATTCGCCAGGAGCATCGCTTACCCTTTAACGGCAAACGTTCAAGAATTTTTCGTCGCAGATTCCCTAGCCAATAGCTTTATGAATACGTATAAAAAATGAGATTTCATAATTTCTTTTAAACGAGGAAAGGAAGAAAAAGGAGAACGCGAAAGGAAGAAGAAAGGAAGAGGAAAAAAAAACGAAGCAAACGATACAAAAGAGAAGGCTACTCGTTAATCACTCGCGTGTGTATGTGTGTATACGTACTTATGCGTACATGCGCGTGCATGTGTATGCGCGGAAAAAATTAACGTAATTTTTTTTTTTCAGCTCAACGGCTCAGTCCCTCTCACTCCTTTAGCAAAGCGAGCCATGGCTTGATCTCACGGTAAAAGTATATTGACACCGACCCAAAAGTAGTTTATATCTGTGTCCACGTTATTTTCTCCGCTCTCTTGCACGGTATCCAGAAAGTCAACGATACACGGATGATTCTACGTCGAAGCGCCATGTGTTTGGATATTCGTATGAAAATCAAATTCTTTTAGGGCGCGTGGGCGTACTAAAGCTAAACTAATTACTCATCGTAGATCTTCGTGTTGTACACGATAACTGAAATTTATTATTGACAATGCAGAGGTTCCTTTGGACTTGTTAACGTTGATTTCGCTAGTTATTAATTATAAAAAAGTTATTTATTTTGCTGACGATATGATTTAAAAATAAAAAAAAAACAAAAAAAAAAAAAAAAATCGGAATTATTTACACGTTCATAAAAAATAAAAAAAATTCACTGTGTTAAAATGCCTCAACCTGAAAAGTTAACGAATTTAGCGTGTAAAAAAAAAAAAAAAAGAAAAGATTTTTTCGCGTCACGTCACATTTTTAATTCACCTTCCAACAACATTTTTCTTTTCTCCTTTATTATTCTTTTTGTTTTTTTTTTATATATATACATAATTTTTTTTTTTTTTTTTTCCATAAAATCAAATAAATTTCATAAAACCTCAAAGACCTCTATTATTCATTGTTGACGAACTCAACATGGAAGAGCCCATATACGAATACACTTGCCGTACCCGCGATCACCATACAAGAGAAAAAGAGAAAGAGAAAGAGAGAGAGAGAGAAAGAGAGAGAGTACGAATACGTTCCACGCGTACACATACTTTCACCCTCTCTCTTTTTCCTCGGAGTAGAGCGGGCGATTCGCGTCCAACGCCCAACGATCAACCTCAGCCTCCCTTCGTTCTCTTACTACATCTCTTTCATTCTTTCTTTTTTTATTATTTTACCTTTCTACCTTTCTCTTGCCCTTTCCCTTCCGATCTCTCGTGCACGGTGGGTAGTCGAGACGCCATTGTTTCTCCATTTTTTCTTTTTTTTATTTTCATTTCTTTCTCTCTTTCTTTCTCTCTCACTTTTTAATCCTTTACTCTTCTCTTTTTTATTTTCAAAAACCTCATGCTGACGTAGCTTCATCCAATCCAACGGTCGTATAGTATGCGACATAGTCGCAAAGGATACCATTTTATACATATATATATATATATATATATATATATATATATATATATATATATATATATATATATATATATATACTATATATATATATATATATATGTATGTATGTATGTATGTATATATCGAATCGCGCGTGGAGCCGCGCTTGGGACACGAGGACTGGTGCGCGCGCGCCCGTCGGAATGCAATCAGAATAGTAATTAAGGATTCGGTTAACGCTCCCTTGCGCTCTTACGGCCGTTGCAAATGCGGAACCTAATTTAAACATACAAAGTCCCGGTGTAAGGTGTACCTTTAACGCGCGTCTATGTATACGTACGTATATGCGGATACAATAGCGAAACTGTTCCTTCTTCGTCGTCTTTCTTTCTTCCTTCCTTCCTTATTCCTTTACATTTTTTGCTCTT